>JAFFZR010028029.1:0-15533 GCA_018397195.1 Lethrus apterus | reverse complement strand
AATTATAATATCAATCTAACTAAACAAATCAAAGGATTTCATGAGTTAGAAATAGAATCTATTAGCCTAGATGAACCAAATCATATAATGACACAATTGATTCAAAATAAAAATGAAATTGAAACCACTATACCTGCTGTAATAAATAATATTAGTACATGGACGTTATTGTTATATATCTTTCTTATATGTATTATCGCATATGTTAGTTCTACCATAATTAAGAAAAGATGTGGAAAAGAAACAAAAGAAAAAGAAGTTATGAAAAAAGAAGATAGTGCCCAAAAATCACAGCGTACCAGCTGTAATTTTCGTCTTAGGGATGGAGATGTTATATGAGAGGAAACCAATGAACCTTGGAAATAGGAGCGAATACCAACGAATCCGTTTTGCCGCATAGACAAAAATGCTGCGAGTGTTTTTTATAGAATAAGTTTAAATTAGTATTCTTTTGTATTTACGAATGTAATGTACTCACACAATAAAATATTAAAAGTCAATTTTATATTTTTTTGTTCGTTCACGAAACGTTAAATAAAACTCGCCGGTATAAACGACGACTGTTCAAGAGCTATACGACGAAACTGTCGGCTATCAGGAGTATTCGCTAAGGCGATGCGTGAGGTTTATGTGTGTCTACGAGTTGCAAAAGAGTAAAGCATTTGTGAAAAGTGCGACGTATTCCGTGAAGGAAGATAAAAGTCCCTACATAAGGATTATTGAGCAGGATAGACAGGAAAAAGGTACCAGGATATTTGTGTAGTCTTGACATAAAATTTGTAAGTACAGAAACAGTTTTTATCGCGTTCGATAATAACGTCCAGATAGGCGGGAGATCACTGAAGTATGTAATTCGAAAATGTATTTTATTGTTGAACAATGTAAAGTGACAAGAATGGTTTAAATTAGCTTTGTTACGTGTAAGTATTAAAAACGGATTATTTTAATTTGGATTTAATAAACTAAATAATTGTTGAATTTGATCTTGTAAACGTGAATTAAGATACGTGAAAGAAGGAAGTTCTTATTTTGGTCATTGAAGTAAAATTATAAATTTAAAAAGGAAAATAACTATCTAAAAATTTATTGAATTAAAGGTTTTGGTCTAATAAAATGTTACATAATTTCTTCTAATAGAAATCCTGAACGATCAACGTTAAATGGGGTAAAAGAAACTCTTATCAGATTAAACAATCTTTAAGTGAAATACCTATTTTTTATGTTAAATCAAATTTAGATTACTCTTTGTAATATTTGTCAACTTGATTATTTTCAATTTGATATGTTTTTTTATATATGGAGGTGTACATAATTTGTAATCCCTTAAATCAGTTTTATTAAATTAGGTTAGATAAAACTGTTTATGTTTTATTTTGAAATTCCACACCTTCATTGGTAAATTGAGAATTTACATTAGAGAGGATTAATTTTTGGATTGAGTTTTGGAGACGTATTGGCTTTCCAAGTTAATGGTGGCAGCTTATAATCTTTAAATATTTTAACTTGGGAATACAGATACGGACGGCTTGGGGGTTGTTTGAAGAAAATCACAAGAAAGGGGTGGTGAGTTCGATCAGCGACTTTTGGTCTCGCGTGGCTTCTGCCAACGCTACCGTTAAAACCCCACACTACCCTTCGAAGTGAGGTGCCGGACCACGCAAAAGGTGCTCGAGTCGCGTCGTGCTCGTCAAACTTCACCTTTTTAGTGTAAAAGACACCACCCTTATCGCGTTTCTTACAATAATAAGTACGGTAATGTTGATATAGAGTTGGAAATTGAATTAGCTGATATAAATCTTGATTTAAACAATTTTCATTGAGTTAATTAATTTAAAAATTAATTAGCGTGCTAGATGGTTATTTGAAATCGAGATCAATGTAAAATTAAAATTTTATTAGAGTCAAATTCTTGGTTGAATATAATTGAAATTATACTTATCTTTTATTCTTGAGCAATCAACCAATAAAACTCGAAATTCGAAATTGTAATAAAATATATTTATTACCATTCGAGTTTTATTGGTTGATTGCTCAAAAAGACAAGTATAATTAAAACTAAAATTTAAATGTTTGGTAACTGAATTTTTACTGAAACCTCATCAATTCGACGTTAGTTGTCGACGTTACGTTCACTGTTTCATCAGAACGACACCATAATTATTTCTTAAAAGTTCATAACGAACTGGACGACATGGTCGCTTAAAAAGCTTTTAACACAAATAATTAACATCAAATTGACGCGATTGCAGTCACAGAGAAATGACATTGGGTAACGACCGGGAAGCCTTCGTAGAATGTGAATTATTGCCCACTTTTTAAATTACATGGTTTTACTGCACAAAATCTTTTAAACAGTTTGATAGATTAGGCGTTTGATAGAATAGGCGTTTGATGGACTAGGCGTTTGATAGACTAGGCGTTTGATGGATTAGGCGTATTCACGGATCTACTAGTAAATGTATTACTAAAACATTAATTACATAATCAAATTGTTCTTTATATCGCTCATTATAACGCTTGTTCTTTTTATTTTTACGAAGACAGTTTGTGCGAGTGTAATGCAAGCGGAAGATATACGAGACAGTCGTGTAAACGAGATAGCAATAGAAACATTACTTCCAAGATTGCGGGGAGAATGGGTAACTAGTGCGATACGTATGGTGTCGCCACAGTCTGTCGGTTGTCGACTACGCTTAAATGTCGATTATTATAAAATTTTGTCAATTTTGCCCTTTAAATAAAATACTACAATTGAGCTACATCATTTAATGTATTTTTTATACAGGGTGTTCAAAGTTATCGGCGCACTATTGCAATCTCCGTTATTTTTGGAGCTACAGGGTCGGTTAAATTAGCAAAGATGCAGTGATTTTTCCGCTGGTTGTAATGGTCCACAAAAAAAAACAATTGCGCATCACATTTTCGAGCCATGTAGCAGTCGGTAGAAAATGAAATTTTGCACAAAATCTTCTTATACTACTATATCCCTGGAGCCTGGAGCGAGAAGGAGACGTGGAAGACCCAGATTAAAATGGCTGCAAGAAGTAAAAGAAACTCTACGTAGAGCAGGTATAAATAATTGGCAAGAAAAAGCACAAGATAGGAAGAAATGGAGGGACATTGTATAAAAGTATTAACTAAGAGACTGGGACTGATCCACCCAAAACGCGGATCTAGAAAGCGTCAAGCGGCTTAGCCCCACAAGGGCTGTCTGTGCCACTATACTACTATATCCCAGAAATGAAAAACAAAAGAGCTACGACGATATTAATACAGGTCACCGCACATGGGATAACTTCGTTAGTCGAGAAGCATCAAAAATCTGTAGTTTTTTTCTACTGATTACAATGACATAATCAAAAAAAAAAAACAATTGCCAGTCGCATTTTCGAACCGCTTGCTTTGATACTCATTTACTTATTTTATATTAAAATTTGACCTTTCATCTCGGTTGTACTATTAGAAGAGTATTCTATGTAAAATGTAACTTTTTATGAATTAAAATATACAGGATGTCTCATAATTTTTTTTGTTAGGTCGAAAATACGACTCGCAATTATTTTTTGAGTATGCCATTGTAATCAGTAGAAAAAACTACACATTTTTGTTGTATTGACCAACACCGTAGCTTCTCGACTAACGAAGTTATCCCATGTGCGGTGAACTGTATTAATATCGTCGTAGCTCTTTTGTTTTTCATTTCTGGGATATAGTAGTATAAGAAGATTTTGTGCAAAATTTCATTTTCTACCGACTACTACATAAATATACAGGATGTTCCATTTAAAAAAATGTAATTATCTGAGTTGGCTCTGAAATGTGATGCGCAATTGTTTTTTTGTGTGGACCGTTGTAACCAGCTGAAAAATCACTGCATCTTTGCTAATTTAACCGACTCTGTAGCTCTAAAAATAACGAAGATAGCAATAGTGCGCAGATAACTTTGAACATCCTGTATAGTACCATTTAATAATTTTCTTTCTCTCGTCTAATATGAAATTCATTTAAGCTTTAACTAAAACTAATGCCGCTCAGTTGCTGCCGCTGCTGGTGAAAGTGGTCATCCGTTCTCCTCGCAGTTGTGGGAGTAATTTTTGTATTATTATTTCGTTTCCACGACTATCTCGTATATCTTCCGCTTCCACAAACTGACTTCGTAAAAATAAAAAGAATAAGCTGTATATCGTGGAACGTAGAAAACGCGTACTGTGCAGTTCAATCGACATTTAATGTCAGAACATTGAGGTTAGTCAAAAAAATCTCATTTTAAAACACCAAAAACCTAAGTATGTAGAAATACATTTATGGGTGCAGTAGACATTTATTAGTGAACAAAAAAATCGTAAACGAAGAAAACTTAAAATGGCCGTTGCCTCCACGGAAGAGTTTTTTTATATGAACATGACGATTATTAGCAGTGGCGTATCAGAATGTAATTAAAATCACACAAAATAAAAAATTATATTATTCACAATAAAAAAAATCCAATATTTAACATACTAAAAACTCACAATTTAACAAATATACAGAGTGTTTACTAAACATGCGGTAAAAAATCGGGGGGTTATTCCTTAGGCTATTTAAAAAAAAATTGTCCTAGGATGATTTTCGAAAAGACGCTTTATTTCGAAGATATAGGGCGATAATAGTTCGAAAACGCCATTAGTTTAACCGTAGATTTCATACGTTGTAGATTACGTTTCCATTGTTAGTTTTATTTTCTGTCCTTGACTGTTGTTAAAATTGATTGCGTCTCGTATTTTCGATTGATAATTAAATTTTGTTAGTGAAATTATATCTAATAGTAAGTAATAAAGTATTGTTTTTTTTTCCAAAAGCTTGTAACGCCCTGTATCTTCAAAAAAAGCAACATTCCGAAAATCGCTCAAGGACAAAAAAATCTTTAAAAATTCCAAGTAATAACCCTGTGAATTTTTGAAGCATGTTTAGTAAACACCCTGTATTATTGCTAGTTTTTAATGACAATTACTGGCATTTCAAATAAATTTAATGATTTTGACTGAAATTACAATAGAAATATAATGATGTAAACTGTTCCGTGGCCGCAACTGAATGGAAAAATATACCGGGTGCTCTGCATATTCGTTTGAAAACATTTTAATTTTAAATAAAGAATAAAGCAGAATAAGAAAACTCCAACAATATGAGAAACACACCAACAGACATAATAAATAATCGACAACGAAAGCTAATGTAATTTCGAAAGAAACAGAACGATAGCGGTTTTTAGCAGTAACAGCAGCTAGCAACTTTAGTATATAGGTAACGTTGCCATATGTTTTTTCAAGCAAAATCGGCACAAAATAATTTCTTGAGAATGTTGTAAAATGGAGAGTGAATATTTAAAAACCTGATCATAATACATAGTTATTCAGCTATACTATGTTCGTAAATTCGGAGGAGTAAATACTTAAGCCAGAACTACACTGGAACAATTTTCGAACTTACCGTTAGTTGGCCAATATTGACCGAATTTTACTGATAATTTTAATTTACTCCTCCGAATTTACGAACGTAGTGTAGTCTTTATAAAACAAATCGATAGAACATTTTGCAATAACTCAAACTACATCAAAAGAATAATCTGTTAATTATTGTGTCTTTTAAATGAAAAGAAAAGAAAACATTTTTCTCATCATCCATGAACATTGTACCATTTAATTGTTCCGCGATTTTGGGACACACCGTATAGGTTTAAATTTCATGAAATTTAAATAAATCAAAGTAAACTACCTGAGGTTGTCTGGCAGCTTTCATTAAAGGCGTGAGACCAGATCTATCTCTGCTGTCGGGATTGGCCCCAAACGTCAATAGCAATTCCAAATAATCCAGATCGGTGACCAAATTAATCTCGGAACCGAAAAAATATCTCTTGTTGGGATCAGCACCATGTTCCAGAAGCATTCTAGCAATGTTCATATGCTTGTTCCTGATTGCCAAACGTAACGGTTCATCACAAAGGGTCGTTCTTGGAAATTCCTCGCCCGTATTTAGACGATAGTCTACCTTCGCTCCAGACATCAGTAGCAAACGGACGACTTCAGTAAAACTAAAAAAAAAACAATGTTATAGAAAAAAAATTAGAAATATAACATTTCCAATTTTTTTTCTTTAACATACCCATGTTCAGCAGATAAGTGTAGAGGGCTGTATCCGCATTCATCTACGGCATTGACGTCTCCTCCTCTCGTCAACAGAAGTTGTGTAGCTTCATAATAGCGTTGCCATACGGCATAGTGAAGCGGCATTAATCCTTGAGTCACCGGCTCATTTACCTTCAATACAGTCATCTCAGTTAGATGTTTATTTCATATTTATATATTACCTTTGCTCCACATGCCAATAATATTCGAATTTCGTCCAGCGGCACCATTCTGATGATGGAATCCGCCAACTCCCTCTGCAGGGGATTTGTAATGCATTCTGTTGGCATCCTGTAATAAAAAAATTGAAAACTTTGACCTATAAAATTCACTCAAAATAGTTAAGTTTGAATTCTCCGTTCATAAAATGATTCAAAAAAATAAATTATTCAAATTCAAATCAAACACTGATAAACGTAAATACTGTCAGGTCCAAATAATGGGCCACAATAAGAACCAGATCATAAGGAAAATAAGGAGTGACGATCTCTATCGTCACGTCTATTTTCCTTGACCTTTAGTTGTCCTCTAGTCTCTCTAGACAAGAGAAGAAAATGGGAGAGGGAAACCTAAGACCGGACCAAAAAGAGTTTGGGACGAGAAGTCAATAAGAAGGTACAGAGCAGGGAAACGCATGAAGTGCAGGAATGGAACGCTGAGTTGAGAAGATTGTTGGAGAAGGAAACTAGAATACAGAAAGTTGTGTGAGTAGAAAACGTTAAAACAAACAGATAAAGATTTGAAGGAGTTGAGCAGCCAAGCGGAAACCTGGAGTTATATTTGAAGAAAGAAAGTAGAAGGAATCAATAACACTCGAGCAGTGGGAGAAATATTTCAGGAAACTAGAAGGGAACGCGGGAGACGGAGTGAAGGCAAAGAGGTATAGGAATCTTTTAGAAGGAAATCGCGTAGAGGGAACGATAGGAATCACTTGGTTTTGAGAGCAAAAGTGAAGCTTAGAAAATGTAAAGTAATAACTGGACATACGCGCCGGAGACATTTTGGAGGAAACTATGGTTTGGAAGAAAAACTTAACGAGAGGTTTAGAAGAATCATAGTATCGGTGTAGAAAAGTGGAGAAAAGAATAACGTAGGAAATTGAAAAGGAATCACTTTAATGGATGTGGGGTATAAGATTTATGCTAGCATCCTAGCAGAAAAACTAGAGAGGGACGCGGAAAGAAATGACTGACCAAGGATTCAGGTAAAGGAACGAGAGATACCTTATACGGTTTAAATTACGTAATGGCCAGTGAAACAAGTAAGAAGATGGTGGAAGAGGAGGAGTATGTGTACAGTATTTATCGATCTGAAGGCGGCGCGCCGCGGCGTTTGATTAGATGGACAGGGCAAAGCTAACAGAAACGGAAGAGGGGTGATTGGTAGAAAAAAATGGGAGAAATTGACAAAGAAACGTCTTGTAGACTGAAGGTAAATCCAAGGAAAACGACAAAGATCATTTTTAGAAAAGAGGTGGAAGAAGTGGCTGGTTAGAATAGCCAATTTTGGATTATTATTCTAGCAATATTTGTGACTCGCAGCGCAGGAGAGGCACGAAAATTTCGGGCAGAAAAACAGCATACCTGGAAGGGAGATATTCAGCGGACGACTAGAGAATCATGACTAGATTTAGATGTGGGAACGCGAAAAAAAGAAAAGTATTGGATGGGCGAGCAGTATAGAAGGTACGGGTTCTGTGGGAAAAAATATGCCAGATGGCATGTAATGAGGGTTGAAAGAGGAAAGGGTGGTGGTGAACAGATGTTTGAGAGATGGCGCGGCGGTGTGAAAGTGCTAAAGGAAATGAAAGAGAACTGAAGGAAGAAAAGGCCGCGAGTGCAGTTTAGTTTAGTTTAGGTAGAATATTTTTGATAATGTAGAAGGCGAACACCACAAGAAAGGTTTTTTTGTATGTAAACCTTGTTTTAAGTTTGGCGACAGACCATTTCTACGACGAAATCTTCTGAAATTTTTTGATTACGTGATCTGTGTTTAAGAAATAGTCATAGAAAGCTTTTTCGAAAACGCAATTCAACTTTCTGAATAAAAGTCTAAAGCCGTTTGAGCAATTTCTTGCGACGAGTTATAATTATTATAAATTCGTAATTTCCAAATCTGATTGGGGCGACTCCTATCATACCATGACGAAATGAAACCCTCGTGCTTTAGCAAACTTGGCAGTGGTTGTGTTTTTGTATCTTTAAATAGACATGCCTGAGCATAATGCGTCTATAACAAATGTCATAGATGCATTTAATCAGTTTGAAGACCAAACCGTTCATATTAAGGATTTTTTCCAGCAACGCCTTTACTGACCTAAATATTGTCGTTGCCATCTGTATTTTCAAAGGATTTTCCGACACAAATTTCCACAAAAAATCGAAGCACAAACGTTTTTGTTCGAAAATCACAGAATACTGAACTCTCGCAACAATGGTGTTGGCATAATGTTGGAAACACACGACTTTTGTTGGCAAACGCACTCACAGCTGTTTGAAGCGTCGTTTTTTCCGAATAACTTTGCCCAACATTATTAATAGCCAAGGTCGGACGGAAAATAAAACGGGAAATAACCCATTTTTAATCGATTTATCGACCGTTTCCTACTTTCAAATTGGCATGTACACAGTACAAAAATAACTGTGTAATGTAGAAACGAGAAAACTGTTTTTGTTTTGACGCAAGATGACTTTTAATTTCGTACTGGACCGTTTTTAATTGTTTTCGATTTCTGGACATTCAGTTGGCGTGGTTCCCTAAACAAATATTTCCAACCCATATGTTTTCGGACGGATCGTACGTCACAAATGTTGCTAGAAAACTAATAAGAATCCAACATTGGTTATTCTAACCATTTACATAAGACGTTAAAATTATTTCCACAGTTTTCAAAAGACATTCTAAAATAGTTCAAACAAATTCAAATTCAACTGGACGGTTCGCGTTTGTAAGAAACGGACGGATGATGGTGTCTTTTACACTTAAAACTTTACTCCAAATTTTACCTGGAATTAACCTTTTGACGTGCACGACGCGGCTTAAGCCCCCCTTTTCGTGATCCGGCACCTCCCCTCGAAGGGTCGTGAGGGACTTTGACGGTAGCGTTAGTAGAGGCCACGAGAGAACAAAAGTCACGATCGTCCTCACCACCTCGTTCTTATTGAAATTTATCCAAACCAAACCCAAAGCTACCCGTTAGCTTCCCGTATCGATGCTTCCAGGTTAAATATTTAGAGATTAAGCTGCCACCATAACCTGATAGTCGATACTACTAACCACAACTCAACCCCTTTCAACTTATCAAACTGGGAACTCAACTATGGTGGTTTTCAGGAAATGAAACATTGATTCCTGATACTAAATTTAATGATAGTAAAAAAAACTATCATTACAAATATTAAAAGTCAAAAATTGTTTGGGTACATTTGTTAGACAGTTACTAAGTTTACGAGGGCCGTTTCCGAATTTAATTACAAAACGTCTGGAGGCAAAAGAAAATAACACACTAAACCCAATTAGCCTTTGCATAAATTTTTCGGTTCGTTCCTTAAAGCAAAATGGAAATATCAACCCAGCTATTGGTTGAAATTCCACAGTGTATTAAAACTACATCAATATAGAGGTATTTGATCATCTTCCAATCCTTCCCCGTTTATTCAAAAATAATTTTAATGTCTAATACTTTTAATTTTTCCCGATTCTATTTTCATTAAACGCACCACACTAATTCTACAATTCCGCGGCTGTTTTACCGTTTTCCCTAGTTGAGTTCAGGCTTCGTCGAAAAATTATGGTTCTGTATTTACGAACCGTAGTGGAACTTGCGTGAGTTTCCTTTGTCCTGTCGTACTATCCGCACAGTATTCCTTGCAGTCCCTGTTCCCCTTCTGCCATTGGCACGAGGTTGTCCACAAATGCTAACGACCATCTTCTCCTTTCTTAGCGTACCCTCCGTCTTGCATTTTCTTTTGCATCTCTTCCATTTCCGATATATATTAAACAGTTGGGGACTTAATAGGCATCCTTGTCTCAACCCCTTCTTCGTCTCGAACTCTTATGTTATTTCCACTCCCACCTTTACCCAGCATCGTGTCTGCTTATACAGCATACATATCCTATTTATTATCCCCATATCCTTCTATCTACCTTGTCAAAGGCCGCCCTCAAGTCCATGTAAAAAGCATACATCAATCAGTCCTCCTTTCTTCTCCATATCCCTCCCTGCCGGGTAGTATATTTAAAGTAATAGAAACATGTAGAGAAGAAATTTTAAAAATTCTTAAATCTTTAATAATTAAAAGTCAATAATTTTAATGATGAAATATTTTTGTATCCTCATAGGATGGAAGATAAAAACATGAAATGTTTTATATAAAAACAAACTGTTGTAATTAAAAAGTTTATATGTTTGATCACAAACAAGTTTAATTACAAAATGTTTGTAATTTACAATCATATACAAGAAAAAATTATTTCTTCGTTTGAAAGTCTTCCTGAGTGTGTCGGATGTTTCGTTCTTAAATCCATTAGGAGTTATTTCTGCAGTTATTCCCCTCACTCCGCCTAGCTCCTCTGTCCTTTTTACGCAGTTGTTTCGCGGTCCACCCCGTATATTTTTCCATAGTCTGGCCTGCTTCAGTTACTTTCTTTGCTGTCTTATTATGATCCATACTGTAAGTGTCTATAGCATATTAAAAAATATAAAAGGAAAAAATTATAAAGAAAATTTTATTTCTTATGTATACAGTTTATTTTATTCATCCTTTTTCTTTTCGAGTTTCTGTTTTCCTTTCTTTTGTTCTTTCAGTTGTTCGAGTTGCTGTTGCTTCATTCTATGAAAGTATACATCTTCGTTCGCCGCTTCAACTTTACCAAAAGCACGTCCGGCGTCTCGAATTGCACCTTCGCTACGACCTTTACCTGCTCCACTGTCGCTTCCCGACATCCGACGTATTTGATGTAAACGAGTAGGTGTCCTTTTACTAACAGAAACCAGCCTATACATTTCTTAAATAAACGCTGTTATAAAACTAACGAATAAGTGACGTGTGATTTATTTGACACTTGATTAGAAATTTACATTTTGTTTTGTTGCAATTGGCTTTTGATTCAAACGCCTCAACGCCTCCTTCTATGCCCCATTTAGTTTTTTCAGTAATTTTTCTTATTTAATTTTTGCTGCCACCAATTTCCCAGCATGCTTTTTGTGTAAAACCCAGCATTCGCACTCTTATATGATTCTCATTGACCTTTCAATTTCTCTCTTTTCAAACATGGTTTTCTTGAATGAGTAATAAATCCCTATAAGTTATTTTTTGTTATTGTGGCGCCACCACAAGGGAGAAAAAGGTTGGCAAGACTGGAGAGAAAAGTCAGAATAGAAATGTAACTGAAGCTGAACCCCGGAGTGGCCCGGCTGGTTGGATCGTGGTCTGTCACGCGGGAGTCTCGGGTTCGATTCTCTCTCGTGTCTGATTCGTTTTAATTGCGAGTCGGGAGGTGCCGGCAGCATTCACCGTTGGCGTACAATTAACGGTGCTCTAGAGGAATGGGCGAACTTCTAGAGTAACAAGCTCTTACTCTGACACAAAAACAAAAAAACACACACATTACACTAAAACTATAAAGAGCTAATTAAAAAATTGAGTGACTGGCTGATACGGTTACTGCCCGAAGCCATTAAAATGAAAGCACAACAACTGAAGCTGAATGTATCAGCGCATTTAATTAGTTATAGTTGGTCAATAAAAGTTTAAAAAAAATCAATCTCAGCGTAAATTAATTGGTCCTTCGAGCAACAACATCGAATTCGAAACATTAAAAATTCGAGTTCGTAACTTGGTCCACAATTCGAAATCAAAAAAAAAAAGAACTCTAATTCCTATTTTCACGAATGTCGCACGGTTCAACGCACCCCTTTTTTAGCTCCCTATTCTGATTGTACTCTCGAATATTTTAATTATTCTGTCGAGTATTTCCTATTTTCTGTTTATTTCCTATTTCCAGTCGATATTGAATTTGGCATTTGTTCTGTAAGCTCGCATTATTATCCAGTTAAATTAAGGTTTGTTTCAGGTTCCACGTTCCCTGTTGCTACTTTTCGTTCTTTATCGCTTGGTGTTCTCGTTTAACTTAATTTAATTTACGTGCTTTTATCTTTCTTATCCTTGTTGCTCTATACACTTGTAGAGGATTTTCGTGGTATGCTTGCTCGTATAGGTTCATATAGAAAAAGTTTTGGTACTTTTCGGTACCAGCTTCTGATATCTTATTTTTACTGTTGCTTCATTCTTCTCTTGCTTGATCTCTTATTTTTTTGTGTTTGTTTTTCCATTTTTGATATTTTTAATATTAAGATTATGAGACTTAATACAGTTTTAGAGTTTATAAGTTCTGGGTGATTGTAACCAAGTGGCGTTCCATGCAGCAATTTTCGGGTCCATTATTTCATTTTTATTTAGAAATTTCTTACGATCTTTGTTTTTTATCCTTCCTCATAGTTTTTGCTCTCATTATGAGAGAAATTTTTGGTTCCGTCCCCGACCATTACAGATGTTATAACCTCGCCGCTCGGAAGGCCAACTCAGAGTCAGAAACATTGCAATATGTTCTAATTAGGATTTGAACCCTAGACTAAGCCACTAGACCAGTCATCTCATTAATTGCTTTAATTTGGATAATGAGATAAAGTTTGCAAGGTTTCTAAGTTTGAGTTGGCATTCTGACCAACTATGATTTTTCAAGTTTCCCTAATCTTTGTAGCAAACGCTGGAATAATTTCTAACAATTGTGTGATCGTGATGAATAGAAGACCACACTTTATAATTGGGTTCAACCTTTTGAAATGTTTTTTTTTCTTTTCCCTTTATTCTCTCTGACCACTTTTCTCAAGTTCTCGAAGAACTTAACTGGACTGAGAGGGAGGGATTTGGTTGCAGTCACGGCCGTCTTACAGATCTCAGTACCTATTCGAACATATGCTGCAAGGATTAGGGAAACATGGAAAATTTGTGGAAAATCTAATCAGAATAGTTGGTCGGAAAGCCAATTCAAAGTCGGAAACATTGCAGACTTAAATCTATGGAATAAATTTATAATGTCTCCCACAAAGACTTGAACTAGAGAGAGATTACTAACCTACTGACTAATCCACTAGATAAGTGGAACTTAAATAACAGTAAAAATAAAATAGGTAAACAAATTTCTTAGCCAAGCAATGTTTTTGTTCCCTGTGTTTTATTAATTAAAGTTTTATTAATTATTAATAAAACTTGGAACATGATTTGCCCCCATTTTTAGTGAATCATTTAAATCCGTATATTATATGTGCCGTTCAATATCAACTTTCTACATTTTCTAAATTATTGATATTTTAATTAACATCTTTTCAATATATTTACTCTTCATGTTCTTGTATTAGAATCTATTCCAATGAAAGTTTTTCTTCGCCTCTTCTAATTTGTCATCATTGATTTTTCTGTACTCGCTCCACATATTCCTTATGCCGTTTTCAATCGTATGGCTCTGCTTGTTTCTTCACTTTTAAACAAAATATGAAGTAAATGAAACAATGATAAATTATCCTTATTTTAATTTGAAAGAATCTGTCACACGCTGGTCTAAAATAAAATAAAAAGAGAAACGTCGTGTTTGACGACCTTCGTACTGAAACATATGTTGTGGCACTATTCCAGAAGCGCCAATGTCAAGTATGCCGTTGAGAAATCGTCGAGCAACCGTAAACTGTATATTTTCGCTGTTGCATATCCGAGGAGTTGACTCTCATATGGAATTGGAAATACCAATTACAAAACCTCGATATTTATTAATAAAAAAAACTTTTACGTAAGTCATGTCGAGGACTTTCTTGTTACGTATAAGACTTTCGATTTTCACTAAAGTCAATAAATTATACGTGCTAACTATGTTTTGTTTTGAATCGAATTTGAAAAAAATGAGCAGGAAACTGCGACAAAATCTTTTACTTTATGTTCCAAAGCAATTAGTTTAAAATTATCAACTGCTTACAACCGCTAAACTAGCAATAGTCATTATTTCATGGGTTGAATTTGTTCATTCTTAACTGACCTATTGCAGCATTAATATGGTAATGGTAATATTTTTTTATTATCGATCCGAATAAATTATTCCTAAGATCGAGAAAACAGTTACTTTAGATTTAGAATGTAGACTTTCACGGACGTTGTCCATAGTAGAAAGATTTCGGGTATTGCCGTGGTTTACTGTTTACACTTGACGTTTCGCTGATTGAAAAGCAGAAGACAATCACACCCAGTCTTTAGAAATCTTATGAAGAGGCTGACAGTACGATCAGCGAAACGTCAAGTGTAAAAACAGTAATCAATGGCAACAGTGCCGTACGGTAGTATTTTGGCGCTTGGCGCAGACATCGTTATAAATAACAAAATTCAAGCACATAAGAAACAAATAGCAAAATATCTAGCCGGCTCTGCATAGCAAAACCCGAAATCCTATACTTTCGCATTCTACTTTGGTAAATGGATTTGGTTTTCTAATCTTACCTAATTCATTGCGGCATCAACTAACTGACTATAAACACTTTTTTTCAACTTTAGTCCCATTCGACTTTGGTAATGTGACAAAAATACTAACATTTAGTTGCAATTAACATTTGTCTGTGTAATTTTTTTATTGTATTTTCTTTTAATTTTGGCTTTCATAATTGACATTTTAAATTTTTTCTGTTCCCTGTTTTTTCTGTTATAGGTGACGATTTTATTATTACCATATTATAGGTATGCAAAATTATAACGTATATCTTTTTATTCTTTAGCAAGCAACCAATAATATTGTTGTGTATAAATGTAATAATGTTGTGTAATAAAAATATATTTATTACGACACACAACCAAGAATTTTAAAGCAATCAAAAATGAAAATGTTATATTACACTAATAATTTGCTATGCGTGGCAACACAAACCTTATTAATATTAACATGCATCTACACTCATTTCTCCTTCTATACAGTCTGTTCACGGGAACATTCTACAATAGCTAACTTTTTTATGTAAAGAGATACAAACTTGGTTAAATGGGCAAAGTTTAAGTACCTTGCAATGCGCATTTCGCACAATAAATTATAAAACAAAAGAACATCGCGTTGCTAAGATACGAGCATAACGATTAATTTTTTCAATTGAACACCCTGTATATTTTTATATTTTTAAGTTGCTCTGGTTACCTGCTATAATTAATTATTATTAGTGTCAAATTCTTGGTTGATAGAATACTTATCTTTTTTTTTTTTTTTCTTTTCTTGAGCGTGCAACCAATTAAAACGCAATTTGTGTAATAAAATATATTTATTACTAAATAATAAATATAT
>JAFFZR010028028.1:0-15540 GCA_018397195.1 Lethrus apterus | reverse complement strand
TTGTTATTTAAATAAATATTTCGATATGATTTTTTTCCACGGCTCGCCTTGATAATTTATATGAAAACCAACTTAAGGAAATATTTTATTTATTTTTTCTTCAAATTATTTCACTAAAATTAACTTGTTATGCATCACTGGATTCAGAAAAAAATTCTCTACCATACTAAATTTAAAAAAATACACATAGCCATTTAAAAAAAAATTGACTATCGCTTCACAAAAAAGTTAATGCAGAGAAAAATCAAAATTAACACGCCCTTGTAGTATTTTTACGATCATTTATCTGTGTTTTTCGTTTTTTGAAATCGGACAATAAAGAAGAGAGCTACAGCTTGCGGCGTTTTTTAGGAATCACCCTGTATAATAACTAATTAACAGGAAGTTACTATCATAGTATGCTGGTAACTTGGTATAAGTTTCAAAATTGTACGACCGTTATTAGTTTAGAAAATACTACCGGATAAAAATCGTCGCTTGGTGATTACTACAACTAAACGTTATCGTAAAATTTTGAAATTAACAGGAAGTTAATAATTTTATAAGCGGAAATGTTATTTTTATTTAAAATTTTTGGGTTTCTTCTCATAACAAAACCTTTTTAATATAGATGTTAGGAATGAAAATTTCCCGCTTAGACCGGAAGTGACATCAACTTCACGCACTGTAACTTTCTTCTAAAACGTAAAGTATTCCCCCGATCTTTCTAAATGATTGAATTATAAGACCGGCTTATACGTCTTGTGACACGCTGTATACTTCCTTTTTTTTATTACTGACCGATTGTTATTGTTTCAGCCTGCCGAGAAAAACAAATTTTCTTGCGAAGGAAGACCATCGGGATACTACGCAGACGTGCGTTCGGGCTGCCAGGTTTGCAAAACGGAATGTTAAAATAATTTTTGGGCGTCACTTTTTTTCATAGATATATCACATGTGCGATGGATTGGGCCGCCAGTTCAGTTACTCATGTCCAAACACGACCCTTTTTCAACAACGCATGTTGATCTGCGACCACTGGTACATGGTAAATTGCAGCCGATCGGAAAACGACTACGAAGCCAACTTGCTCATAGGTCAAAACAAACCGTTCGTCGAGGATTCCAACAAACATCCTTACCACAGAACTCCACGCCCGGATTTGCTGTCGCAACCGACGGCCGCCGAATACGACATAGTCTACCGAACGGTACGAACGAAACACCAGGACAATTCCAACGTGGTGGGTGCGGATTCCGACCAGAACAATTCTTCGTATAATTTACCCAGCCACTGGTCGACCGAATACTCCAAAGAAGACGCGACTCGACGACCCGCACGGATCGAACCGCCGATCGACGCAGCCAATAGAAACAAAACGCCCAAAGCGATCAGCTTCAACGCCAACTTGAACGACTTAAACCCGACGAATAAAGACAACCCACCGGTCAATTTCAAGTCGTTGTTCAAGAACACGACGCCGGTATTTCCGACGCGCGAACAACTGACGACGCCGTCCACCACCGGCGAAGAGGAAGTTCTTCAACAGCCCGCGGTCGCGAAATCACCTATCGGCGATCTCCCGTTGAAAGTTCGACCGCCGCTCTTCGAAAACTTCAACAGGAACGACACGACGTTCGGCTCGACGGCGCCTCCGTCCAAATTCTACGAACCGCCGAATTTCGCACCTAACTTTTACAAAGACAGCGCGACCGAAGAAAATAGATATTCCGCGAGCGAAGCGAAGAACGCGAAAAAAATCAAAGTGAACGCGCGACAAAGCAACGAAAAAATCCTCAAGGATCTGCGGAAGATGTTTTCGATTCCCGATTACGAGTTCCCTTTGGACAACAACAACGCATCCAGACCGAGTTACAACGACGGTCCAAGTTCCTTTCAAGTTAATCCCTTTCTATCAAACTTTACTCAAAGACAACATTCGTAGAGTACTTTAACGCTTCGTTTCGAGCCGTCTAGTCTTGGTTTTCGTGCTGGAATGGCTACTTATCGATGTTTCGTCAATTTCTTCCATCTTCATTTTGATCCAACATTAATGACACTTGATGGTTCTTAAACCATCAAAAATTGTGTATTTCAATCATAACAGCCACAGCTTTGAAGATGTACTCGAAACGTTGTTAATTGACGACGTTCCAACGCAAAACCCAAAATTTTATTTTTATAGCGGTGCATGTGACGAAAATGATGACGTACGACTTGCGTCTTGTATTATGTGGACGCGGCTTGTATGTTCTCATGATGGGTTTAACTTTTTTTTAAATATCGCGTATTTAAAAATTATAACCTAGGTCCCTAAGAGAAAGTCTTCAGTGTTGGATGTACAAAAATAAAAATTGTTATATTAAAAAATATATATAAAAAATTAAAATATTTAAAATTATTTTAATCCTCACACTACTTGTCACCTTAACCTAATTTGGGCCAATTTAAAATGTGAAATCGACACTAAAGTTATTATTCACAATTAGAATCAAACCTAACCTTAACAAATCTTGTTTGAGTCCATACAGCTTGAATCAGTGTATTTGATTGAATTCAGTTAAATAAATTAAAGTTAAAAGTTAAAACCACTTATTACAATTTCCACCAGTTTTATTTTTATATCAAATCAATTTGTTGTTACGGCAATGGTTCAAAATACATTTTATATTTTAATTTTTGGAAACTTGTAACATGAAATTTAAAAAACTTACATTGTTTTCCACCCAAAGTCGTTAGCTTTCAGGAAAATCATCTAAAAGAAACGGAAACATTTAAAAATTACTTTTTTGAAAATGCGTGTCATTTTCAAAAAAGTAATTTTTAAATGTTTCCATTTTTAAATTAAACTTTTCACACAACATTTACCATTATTTCTCTCCGTTCAACATCCGCCGAGAATCAAAATTATTTAAATATCCGCACAAGACACAATAATGCGTTTTTACGGGCTTTTTCGGGCACAAATTCTAAATTACAGTAAATATGTCATATTTAAAAGAGTTGTGCGCTTGTCAACAATGGCGCCACCGTTCCGCCAACAAAGTTTTACGAACTTTTTAAAATGACGGGTCGGTAATATAGGTATTCATTACGTATTTACGATTTGAATGTCCTTTATGTGTAATAATTAAACGAAGATCCTATTTGAACGCAAGCTGAAAACAATTTCTTGATTCTATTACATTTCAAGTTTCTATTAACAACAAATTTATTAAAACAAAAATTTATTAAGTATATAAAAGAAGAATCAAATAAACAGGTAATGAACACCTATATTACCGATTTGTCGTTTTAAATTCATTAAAATGATATACGAGGGGCATTAAAAAAAATGCTATTTTTTAAAGTGCAAGATTTTCGATTGTGAATCATAAAATTTATTTTTTTAAGGCTTTGTATAATTAAATTTGAACTTTATGTTACAATAAGTAAAATTTAAAAAATGTGGACGCGCCCCTAGTTTGTACATTTATATGTGTAGTGTAGATTATAAAGAACCATCACATAACCCTTTATTTAAATATTTATTTTTACAACCTAACAGAACGTAAATAAACTTAATATAACCTTATTTACACTATCCATCAAAACTCAAAAAAAAATTATGAGAAAATATTTCGTAGGGCAAGAAACAGTAACATTTTACAGTTAAATATACTGTAAAAACAGTTATACAATACAATGTATTTAAATAATACAAATCTGTACACACATCATCGAATCGAACGCGTTTTTTGGACGACTGGACTGGGCATGAAATAACGCAACACTTTCGGCATATGTTGCAACTTTTCCATTATTTGTCGAGGTATATTATCAGAATCGCTGTAACTGATCACGTGTCCATCCGGATATTGATATTGCACGTGGTGTTTACCATCCACCCAAAGTTGGGAACCATCCGGATATCGGACTTTGATTTCCCCCGTCGATAACTGTACAGCAGTACCGATACCGGGGACATTGACGCGTTTCTCTTTCGACTGCGTCGATGCGGGATTGTAACTGTTCACCGATACGGTAAAAGACGGCTACAAATAAATAATTTAATTTAATAAAAATTTTAAGTGACCGCTTACCAATGTGCTTTGTGTTTGATTTTCTTTTCCGGGCGTCGCCGACGAAGCTACCGGTCTACGTCCGACTATGATTGGAAAATTACACTGACCGGGTAATTGACTGACGGTATTTTCCAATAAAATGCATTGTTTTCGTGCATCAAGCGCATGATTCCACAACAATTCTAACGAAGCGGGCAGGTCACGACATTCATCTTGATTGCGTACATTTAATCGTGTTCCGGCTGTATCTATTAACGTTATTCCCTCAGACGTGGACTGTGTCACCTTACCACCTTAAAAAACAAACAGTTTTTAAAATAGTCTTCAGCATAAATTTCCACAAACTTGTCAATCTTAACTAAAAAAAAATTAATTACCTTCATAGAAGCAAGCTTCAAAATCGACGAGATTCTCCATCAGCAAACATTTAGCTTTATCTGTGTAATACGTAACCTTGGGCGTTTTCGCCCTGACAAGATCGACGAATTTGTACGCGTACATGTACTTTTTCCAGTGTTTTTCGGGCAAACTTTCGAAACTAAAAATTTGATCAGTGCCTTGTGGAGGAAGAACTGGGGGAATCGCGCCCGGAACTACACCACCGCTTTCCGGCTCGTACAAAATAATCCTTTCACCGTCCGGCGATATCCGACAAACCTCGCACACCATTTCCCGTTTCGGGTGACCGCGTTTCTTCATAAACTCCACGCACACTTCGCCACCATTCGAAATGCTCAAGATTGCGTTTTTAGTCTGATGACGAGTAGGAAGCAGACGATAGGCGCAGAGCTGTTGGAGATTTTTCGAGCTAGTACGTACGTTCTCCGACAGTCGGGAATTCGACCTGGCACTTAGACGACCAGAATTTGCATGAACCATGTTGGATTGTATCGATTGTACGAAATCAGTTTTAGATTTCAACTCAAAAGATGGTAAATTACTTTTCGTGCATTCTTGCAATATTTGATTGTTGCTATACATGTCGGGGTTGCAACACTGCGATTCCAAACACTGAGATCCAGCACGACATTGTATGGGATTTCCTCCTCCCGGATCCACAGGATGGCTACATTTCTGACTGCAGTGACTGTGTGCCATTTCGTGGCACATTCTAACCTGTTCGCACGGAGATCTTTGTGAAAACACGGAAATATGATCATGTTTACCACAATTGCGATTATCCATAGATGACTGCGACCTCAGTTGATCTGTGCTATGGGCTGAACAGACACTATTGGGATAATTGTGGTAATTTCGTTGCACTTCCATACGATTGTAACAACCATCACTTAAAGCACTATCCTGTCTAGTGGACATCGTGTGGATTCCGCTGTCTTCAGTTATATTTGATATCGTACCAGATTCGTTCCGTTTAATAAACGGATGGTCCAAAATTTGAACCAAACATATCCGATCTTTCGGATTTTTCTGCAACAAAGAATTAATCAAATCCTTCGCTTCGGCAGACAAATGCCCCGGGAGTTGATAATTCGCCATCACGACGCGTGTTAAAGTACTTTTAACGGCTTGAGTATCAAAAGGAGGCGTTCCAACCAATAAAGTGTACAACAAACATCCCAATCCCCATACGTCCACTTCCAATCCGTGAAATCCTCTTGATGCGACCTCTGGCGATATAAAATTTGGGGTACCGCACATCGTCATATGTTTTTCATCCGGTCGGGATAACTGGGTCGCTAAGCCAAAATCGGCGATTTTCTACAAAGTTAATTTTTAGTAAAATCACAATAGTGTCGATAAAAAAAGTGGAAAAATCAATTATATATAAACCTCACGTTTTGCTGATTAGTAGCATATTTTTTAAATTACCCGCCATACTAGTGGTCACGTGACATGTGTCAAAACGCATTTTGGTTTGTGGACCTAATTGAATCTAATCCCCAAAACGAATTTTACCATATTTCAATAATTAAAAAATTCCCCATATGTTGCAACATTTATGCCAGTCACTGTACATATATACAATTGCACACAGACTCAGACTTACCACTTGCATGTCTTTTGTTAATAATAAATTAGAAAGTGACATGTCACGATGTAAAATGTTGTGCGAATGTAAATACTGGACCCCTTCGACAACTTGTCGCATGATATTGGAAGCTTCATGTTCCAATAACACCTGAAACTATTAAACATTTAGAATATTACATGTAAATATCCATAAGAAATCCATACTTCTGTGTGCTTCTTTAAATATTGTTGGAGTTCACCGTTGTGGCACAATTCTAACACCAAATACACATAATTTTGATCTTCGAAAAACGTATACAATTCCAAAATCGACGGATGTTTCAGTCGGTAATGTATGGATACTTCCTGTCTCACGCGTGAAACCATACCGGCTGCTTGCATTAATTTCTTGTCGATCTAAAACCGTTTTTTTAGAAAAATTCATCGATTTCAAATGCAATTTTACCATTTTTATCGCTACGTTCAGACCCGTTTTTATACATCTGGCGCGGTAGACAGACGCAAAACCGCCTTTACCCAACAAATTAAGTACTTCGTAGTCCTAAAATGTAAAGGTTAAGTAATGTTTATAAAGTAAAAAAAATAATTAACCTCAATATGTTCACTGAAGGAATTCAACGCGGTCGTCATCATTTTGCGTTCACTAATTAAAATTAAATTAATTTAATTTGTTAATATATTTAAATTCAAATTGGAATATAACACAAACAAAACATCGAAGCGTCATTTTAAAACGCGTTACCAACATAACTGTGAATATAACCAAACGGTCCAAATGTCAAACTTAAATTTTTCTATTATTAATGGAAATATCAAATCGAACAAATTAAAAAATTTCTGTTTATAACAACATTTTCATTATTAGTGTCAAATTCTTGGTTGAAAATGTATATATAATGTATATAAAATGTAAATATATATTTTATTGCACTTTGAGTTTTACTGGTTGATGCTCAACAATAAAAGATAAGTATTATTTCATTTTCATTACAAAACGCAAATTTTCGGTTTAAAGTTTAAATTTGAGTTAGCGGTGATGTTAGCCACAAACTGTCAAATTTTAATTTTGAAAACTAATTTAAACATCCACATAATGTTTAATTTATATGTACAATCAGTATAACGTTTTTCATGATGCGCGACGAATAAAACGTTATTAATTTTATAATAAGTAACAATCATGTTGCATTTGAACTACTTTAGACTTTTCGTTGTTTATAGGTTAGGTTTATATTTTTGAATTTATTAGCTTTGACAAACGTGTTACTAATTGAAGGTTGATAAAAAACTGTGTGAAGGATTAGAAGCCAAAAAATTTCGTTAGGTGTGAAGAAATTACTGGTAAAGATGACACGTCAATTTCTGATTTTACCAAGTAATCTTAGGCATTTTATTCTACAATAGACGATTACCTCTTTATCAGAGATGTGTAATTTGTTTGTTAAAAAATGTAAAGTAATAAAATTATATAGACTTTATTTATTTGTAAATATCTATTCTAGGGTAGATAAAAATGACTAGTAATCTAGGCAATGACATCACAATGAATTAACCATACAAGTACAATGTGTATGGTTTGGCAATGTATTATTAATCTAAGTCTACATGACTAGTGATTGTGCATGATAGAGATCAATAGTATTCAGGTGTTTTACACACGGGTAACAGACACAATATGCCGAAAAATATCTCGGTTACTTGTAAACCTAATTGTATGGCACATATTATGTACTCGAACCTCAGGACGAAGCTTTGCCACATGATGAAATAGATAACACCAACTGCGGATGGAATCGTAAACAGGATCGCAATAAATACCGGCCACCCTAAAACAAAACAAATTGAAAATGTTACAACAGTGTGAGCACACTTACATTTTTCCGTTAGGTTTCCACGGCGTGCGATGACCACTCTTATCAATTCGAGGATGCAAACTGCCAACAAGACACAGAAATCGGTGGTAAAATTTGGTAAAGGCTGGTTTATTGCTTTGACGATGTTCATGCCTATTTCGCAAATTGCGAACAGACCGAAATAATAGGAATTCAGGTATAAAAGGACTTCGAACGTTAAACACACGTTCATTTTTCAATTGGAGATTCGTGCATGGCGAACGCGAAAAAATCGTATTTAATCGAAATCACAACAAACATGTTGCCAACATTATCATGATGTTACTTTAAAGACTATTTTCTATAACTATTGATTTGTTTCGAATTAATCGACAAACTGTAAAATAATGTCCAACAATTACCGCAAATTAAAGAAAATACATAATTTATTAATTTTAATATTTAATTAAATTTTAATGCATGAGCACCATCTGTTGGTCATGATTCGTGAATAAATCTGTCATGTCTATTTGAAAATGAATGAGTATTCAGTTAGTTAGTCTCTTTCATAGAATATTAAAGGAAAAAAATAATTACGGATTAAAAAAAACAATCGGCGGTCGTAAAATAAATAAAGAAGGAAAAATAAAAAAATGTATTACTTAAAACTCTATTAAATTAAACGTACTGTCAGTTAAACAATAAATAAAATGTTTATAAAGCAATAAATACTCGCAAATATATAAATACATCGCTTAAAGAAACGTTGGTTAATATATACATTTTTTTTTGCATACAAAAACGCATATATTGTTATCTATACATACAGGGTGACACAATAATACAAAGAGGTAAAATGAGGTTGAATGTCCACGACTGATCTGGACCCGGCATCAACATACGCCTTCTTTCATTTCGACGTAATCTGTAAAAACAAGATTACAACGACATAGAAACTACACAGTACGAGGGTTGGTCAAAAATTAATCGCCCATATTTCAAGTGGGCGCGCCTTCAACTGTCATCTATATTTAACTCACATGTCACCCTGAAGCAAGATTCCATATCGGCCATACATCGATTTTCGAAACTTTTCGGCACACCTGATTCGTCTATGACGCAGATCGGGCCGGATTTCAAGCAACCGCGGGTCACGTGACATCCTTCCCGCAGAACGCCGGGTGCGCCGTACGATGAAAGTAGCAACGTTCCTGAGAAAAGATTCTTTTTTATTAAGAATACGAAATTTTTATTTGATTTTATTTTATTTTTAAAAAGTATTCCCGTCAGGATCGACTTTGCGAGGTGCCCCTGTATATTTTCATCAAATTGCAGAATTTGGACAAACTTTGTTTGTTGACAAACTAAAAAACCGAGATACATTTAAAAGTTAACTTTGTGACCAACTTCGTGACATGACCTCGTACATCATCAATAAAAAAAATTGTGCGTAGGAACGCGTTGCGGTCGGATATCAAACAAAACGTCGGATTTACATCGAGATAACTCGAAACTATTTCCCGCAAGTTCCCGCGCTCGACTCTGAGAAAACTAATCGAGGAAGTTGCACAATTTCGCGATAATTTTTTTTTCTCCGACGCACCTCTTACCACTTCCTGCGCGATTATCGAACGCATTGAATAACGGCGTCGCACAAACAATCCGAAAACGATCGGAATAACTTGGCAAGATTCGGGGAATCGGCGCGCGTAATATTTACTTTCTGACGACGCGACGCGGCGATGGGTCCGACGCTTTATTTTTGGAATTCGAAGAAAATTTCCCCATCAGGTAAAAATATATCGCGTCTTCTACGTGAGAAATTTAGAAACGCAAAAAGATTTGAAGATTTTCTGAAGCTCTTTTTCAATACGACGAACATTAAAATGGCTACAGGATCGTATTTAGAACCGAACTGAAGGTAGAACCGTCGTTTTTGCGGATTTGGGTTGGGGCTAAGGTCAGCTATCACCCATTAAATTTGATCTTTTTACTTGTAAGTCGCCTACAACTTACCAACCTTGACCACAAGTAGGTTTTTAATTTTATTGGATCAATTTATCTTGTTTTTTTTTTTATGAATAACAATAATAATGACCGTGACAGTGACAATGAAAGAAACCAATTGAACAAATTAACCCAACCCAACGTAATCGTTAGGTTTGATTGGATTATTTAATCAAAGTGGGATTCGATTTGAGTTATTAGGTTGGATTGCATTGGATTCGGTTGGATTTTATTGAACAATTGAACATTTTATTTTTATAAATTCATTGAAGGATAAATATGTAATTGTGAAGGAAAAATTATGTATGGAGTTTAAAATCCTAAAATCTTAGGTTGGATTCGAATTCCCTCATATTAGTTGAGCTGCCTATCTTGGATTACGATTTGGTGGGAGGTAAGTTGACATCGATTGGATTGATTTGTTTTTTTTTCAATTCACGTGAGCAGGAAATGTGACTATTATGTGGCAAATATGGAGAATCGTTGGGAATTGGAGGTAATTATGGGAATTGAAAGGCGTTGAAAATTATAAAAAGTTGTGGAAATTCCACATTTCTTTCTTATTCGTGAGAACTGGGGGAAATCAACCATGATGATTTTTGACAAACAGCAAGGGAATTGGATGAAATCCAACTGAGGATTTTGAGAGAAAACACACTAACGTCTTTCAAAGCTTGCAAGCCTTAAAAAATTTGCAATTATGCAGAAATTAGTGATTCTTTGACAAATTTTTGGGAAATTTTTCAAAATCTTTTCCCCACTAGGGTAAATAGTATATATATCACGACAGCTGTGAAATTTATATTTGCCATTTTTTTTTGGTTTGTTATTGAATACATAAATGAACGATTGCTTGATCTGCAAATGAATTATAAAACAAAAGTCGTTTTCAAATATTTTTTTGTGAACAGAAAGCTTGATGTCAAAAAATCGAAAAAAAAAAAAATTAAATACGTACCCACGACGAAAACGATAAATGCAAACTTCTTCATATTCACTTGTTTACCCGACAGGATGGTTCGAAAAAGGGCTCGTAGGGAAAAAAACTGACGCAATCAAGCAACGTCGAGGTGTCGAACACGTGATAAGATCTTAAACGAATAGCGTCCGACGCCGATCAACAAATCAATCTGTCGTGTCGTCCACGCGGAAAGAAACAATTGCGTGCAATGCAATGCTTCAACTAAACACACGCACAACACATGTAAGCGCACCAAACACAATCTTCGGTTGACGTAAGAAAATCAAATCAAAATCGGATCAAGGATGGCGGTTCGGGAAAAAGGTGGTCGTCCAATACGGAACCAATTCGATTTATTTTTAAATGCTGAGTTGGCGTTTTCTTTCGATTATCTCCGTGAAGACGTTTATCGTCTTGGTGTTAATTCGAAGTAGGCGATTAATTAAATCGACTATGGTGGTCGTCGTCGACGATTTTTTTTTTTTTTTTTTAGAAGTCGTCTACGAATGAATGGGCTTATTGTCGTCGACTAGGTTATATTTAAACGCGCTTTTAAAAATAGAACTGTTAATTCGAACAATTGTGCATCGCGTGCCCCGCCCCCCTCCATGCAATTAATTTGTAGACGCGAAGTGCAAATTTTGTGCAGAAACGTGGGGTTTGCAAACAAGCGAATGCAAACCACTTAACCAACCAAAAAAGACCAAACAATCGCAACTTAATCAAACTCAAAAATTATATTTTTCTGTCTTACGTTCTTTCAATGTGAAGATGTGTTTCAAAATATTTTTGACAGTGGCGGCTCGTCGTACCATCGATGGACATTCGAATCTTTCAACAAAAAAAATCTCAGTGCAGTGACAGCATCTGAATCTACAGTTCAAATCAATTTATGTATTTATTTATTGTGCATTTTTTTATTTTTAAAAATCTGACGTAAATATATTTTATAATTTTTGTTTTTCATTCTCCAGTTATAGATCAAATAGCCCCTCCATTGAAAAATTTTTAGATCCGCCACTGATGATATATTTGATGACTTGATCGGTGATGTTTTTTGTTTTTATTTGATGATTGATAATTTTTGCTCGACTAGATAATTTCGCTCAATTGAGGATCAAAAAAAAAAAAAAATTAGAAAGAGAAAAGTAAACTCCCTGATAGAGACGTCAAATAAAACGAATTTTTCACGTGTTAATTTTTTTATCAATTTGACTCTTTGAAGAATGTAAACAAAACAAAACAATCACGTAAAAAACAAAAGAAAACGCAAAAAAAAACAAAAGACAAATCAAAAAAACCTAGGAAGGAAACAAAAATATAAAAACAGAAAAACAAAAGAAAAACGTAAAAAAAACTTTGACTATTTTTTACGATGGAATTTTGACAGATGAAAAGAGAAACAAAAGAAATGCGACAGAAACAAAAATGGAAACGAATAAAAACGACTTTAGAATTTCAAATATGATTTTGTTGTTGTTTTAATTTTTTGTATTATTGTTTTTTAATACAGAAATGAAAAACAGAAAAACAAAAGAAAACGCATTAAAAATGTATTGACGTGCGTGATTTTTTTCTGAAGTCTATCGAAACACCATAAAGAAGTGAATGAAATTTGCCAGAAAATGTCAAATTATGTCAAAAGGTTATATTAGATTTTGTTTCTTTGATGTTTTTCTTTTTTTCTTTTTCTGTTCTTGTTTTTATTGAGCTGATTACTGATATTTGATCAACGCTTCATGATGCCTGATTGTGTATTTGCTTCGCTTTCTAGCGTTATTCATTTTTATTTTGTGGCTGCCAAAGCCCTCTGCGACATTTAAAAATGCGAAATCACACAGAAAATTTACGGATTCCTTTTCTGTTATCTTTCCGAGTTGTTCGTGACGAAATCGCCCGATAACCAAGTCTAATAATATAAATAACGGAACGTCACCGTCTAAATATTTCTAAATTTCCCAACGCGCACATATATAGGATTCTTTTCGTTAAAATTGAAAACATTGCAAGTAACATTTCTTATTGAAATTAACGACGATAAGAAGACGGCCGTAAATAACAAATAAATGTTTAGAAAACACTTCATTCGTCTTAATCGCAATCGCGAAACGTAATTCCTATAAATAAACAATTGAATTCGGAATAAATGAATTATTTTGATCGCGGTGGCTGTGGACGTTCGTCAGATTCACAGTTTTTTTTCTTTGGATGATGAACAATTGACAATAATGCGTCACTGAATTGACCTACATTGTACTCTTAAATAGAACGCGTGACATATTTATTACAATTGTGGACATTTGTTTCTTAACGTAATCAATGTAATCAATGATTACATTGATTACTAATCATAAAATTGGAGATAAGTCAAAATTTAATTTTTCGCCTATTTTGTTATAATAACCCTTTTTGATTCAATTGTTTTTTTTCCAAAATCTGATTGAGGACAATCTGTACGATTTTCTTTTATTTTATACAACCTTTTTTTTTAAATTTTAGCCTTTTTAGCGTCTTTCGTTTTAAGTATATTTTAACAGGGGCGTTTCAACCAGGGGGTCGGAACGGTTTTTTCAAATTTGATTTTTAACTAATTTAGATTATTTGCATATTATTTTTTCTCCTATTTTCAATTGGTTTTTTGTATTTTTTTCTTGTATGGAAATATGAAATATTTGCTTTTTAAGACCGAGAGAGGGGGGCGAGTCTTTGAATTATTTCAAATTTATTTAAACTTTATAATTGTTTAATGTTAATGTTAAATTTAATTAGACTTTGTTTTGATTTTTCTTTTGTTGTTGTTTTTGTTGTTAAAAATCAGATTGAGGACGGTCTGTACAATTTTCTTTTATTTTATGGACTTTTAATTGTAGTTGCTTGTGTTTTAATTGAGTTTTAACAGGGGCGTTTCAACCAGGGGGGGGAGGAACTGGTTTCTTCAAATTCAATTTGTGACTAATTTAGATTTTTTTGCATAAAAACTGGGTTTAATTTTTATTAAATTTTTTAGTTTTTAATTATAGGAGTTTGAGGTAAGTTGGGTTAGGCTTAAAAAAATTGTTTTTTATTATTTATATATTTTTTTTTTATAATTTTGTAATTTGAGAGAGACTAGGATTTTAAACAATGGTCCCCTTATAAGTATCATAATTTTTATTATTGCATTCCGACTTTTTTTTTAATGGGGTTGAAACAAATATAATTTTTTTTCGAGTTGGGTTTGTCATTTTTTAAACCAATTTTTTCGTAATTCACTTTCACTTTTCACAATTAATCGGACATTCTTCCAAATATCTTACGTTCTCGACACACACAAAAAATTTATTTTAATTTTATGACCGACCGAACGACAATTGTTTACGGAAAAAATCGTCAACGATCGACGAATTATTGCGCGTCGTCTTGTGCGACTTTAAATTTCCATAAAAAGTGTCCTCGATGACGTATTTATAAAACTTCGCTGCTCAAATTTTTTTTTTTTTCTAATCGAAGACAACATTAAAAAATGGCAAATTGAAATCAAACTCGATCCAATTTTTCAAATCCAGGGATATAGGAGGTTCAGATTTTGCGGTAGGGGAGAAGATAAATGGGACCATCGGCTGGAAGAGTGTGACGTATTAGGCTGGGAGATGGCATGGAGGAAAAGGGAAGGAGCGCAAAATGGAACATGATGGAGGGGGAAGGGGTAATGGTGCTACAGAAAATGGGGGATTCGTTAAGGGGAAGAGCGAAATAAATTAAATTTGATTAAATCGGATTTTATTGGGTTAGATTAGACTAATTAAATCGAGTTAGATTAGATTAGATTTGATTAGATTGGATTAGGTTGGATTAAATTGGATTAGATGGGGATATAGGTTAGAACAGTTACCAGTCCAATATTTCATATCGCCTTTGCAATCAAATTCGTTAGATCAACTCGAATACTTTCATAATAATAAAAATAATAGTAATAATAATATTAAGTAAACTAATTAAGGAAATAACACTACGAAATCTCGAATGACATTTGAATTAGTGATGGGCACAATCGAATGAATTCATTCGAATAATTCGATAGTTAAAATCTCTCGGTACAATCGATAGTTTAAGAAAAATAGTAGTTGATAAAAAATAGTAGTCGATAAAAATAGTAGTCGATAAAAATAGTAGTCGATAAAAATAGTATTCGATAAAAATAGTAGTCGATAAAAAATAGTAGTCAAACCGAATAATTTTTACAATCGAATGATTTTACAATCGAGAATCGAGACTATCGAGATATTTTATAAACGAATTGTTTTTGGAATACAGATTTTCGATTTTCCCGTTTCCGCATATTCTACAGATTCGATTATTTCGAGTTAATGAAAAATGATATATTATAATTGTAAATATTGGTTGGTATTATTAATATTATATTAAAAACTGAACAGATTTACGACGAATAATTTGTATAGTTTATATTTATCGAAACTAAACATAAAAATCTAATTGAAAATATATTAACAAAGTAACAAATTTGCTTGTCGGTATGTCATAAAGTTACTTACTTATCCCGAACCCTCTTCTACCCTTGGTGTAGAGGTTGCGAATTCTCGCCATTCTTTTCTGTCTTGCACTAGTGTCTTTGCTTGCGTCCATGTGACTCCTCTTTCAGCTAGTATTTTGTTAATGCCTGTATTCCATGTTGTCCTTGGCCTACCTCTCCCTCGCTTTCCATTTA
>JAFFZR010028027.1:0-15543 GCA_018397195.1 Lethrus apterus | reverse complement strand
TTTCCTGTTTCATTTCCATTTCAAAAATAGAATTCTTCAAGAAAAGCTTTGATTTGTTTGGACAACATTTTTGACAAACGTCAATTTGACATTAAGAAATAAATAGTGGTTTAAGTAAAGACATGCCGATTTTTGTTCATGGCTTACTTTGACTAATCTTTTTTTCGATCTCACTGTAGAAAATAACGTTTTTGGTCTTCTTGTCAACTCTATCTGGGGACACCTGTATATAACTTTTCAATAAAATTGCGTATATGGATTTTTTAGCAACAAAGTAAAAATGTTTGATAAGCAATTTTCGATAGTAATTACTAAAATTCTTCATTCTCCTTCCCTGCATTCATACATATCTTTGTTTTCTTCGTATTTTCTAATGGTAAACGACATTATTAGATCTTCAACTTTCCTAACTTCACTCCTTTTTCTTGTTCCTTCTTTAAATGTTAAAGAATATAAGATTATGTGGGCATCCTTGCCTCAACTGATAAAGAGAAGTAATGATTTCTTACCCCTCACACAAGACGAAGACGTGAACTTTTTGTCATACATGACGTTATAATTTCAGTTGCGTATCATTTTCTCTTTCAAACAATATATCATAAGTGCACATTAGCTTATATAGAAATGAACAACATTAATACCAAACATAACACAAGCAAACAAAATTTAAATAATTAAAGCACCAGATAAAAAAAAAACAAAAATTAATGTACAAAAAAACTGGAATATATTCAATATTCTTATCTGTTACTTTATTTCAAATTAAGATATTCGACACACATTGCTGTAAATGATAGGTAAACGAACCTATTAACAATTACCCTACTGGCCACTATAAACAAAATGGCAATTGCGTTGTCCTTTATGATTTAATAATTACAGCACGATAATAACACTATTCGTCTTTCAATTACTATTAGTTGATTCAATGATTCATTAAAGCAGACAAATTGGGACCTGTTTCTTCAGTCTTGTAAAAATTATTTTTAAAAATAAATCAACTAAATATAGTAACAGAATTAACATTTATCATATTTAAAATCACAATTGTTTATATATCACAATCTGTCGGTTATTGCTGTTGATTACTTTGATTTGTTCGTTATTTCTTTAATATTAAGTATAAATATACGCACACTGCACATAGCTTTTTATTCACAAATAAATATATAGTTTTAGTTGAAAAAAGTTTAATTCAATGTTTTAAAATTCGATGAACTAAGCTCATGATTCAAATCATGGTATAAATAAATAACGAAATAGAAATTTTATTGTTACAGTTTAATTCTCAGAACGCCAGGTTGCAAAATATTATCGCTGTGGGCGGCAGTTTCAAGTTGTAAACAGGACCAACGACTTGGCTAATGTTTTTGCAATTCAACAATTTTCCACATTCATTGTGGTAGTTATTAGTGATCATGAACCATCGGACGCAATATTTAAGAGTTGTAAGTTGATTGTCATGAATAAGATTAAAACTTTTTGAATTATGATTTAAATGTAAATTACCAGGAAAATAATGTTATATTGCAGATACTGCAAAAGGTTTCTTGAATGATAAACTTTTCATTTTTTTTTTTGTTAAACAATTATCTCAAAAGAAAAATATATCAATTTCAAGTGGCTACTATAAGTGAGGGGCAGTAGGCTGATGACCTATCGCCCAACCTAAATCATAGAAACAGCCGAAAGCAGGAGCGAAAAGGAACTACTACTACTACTTAAAATCAAATTGTGTCAGTTCGTCATGTGAAATTTAGCAATAGTATCTTAGTCAAGCTGTGAACCAACCTAACACGCAGAGATGATACATGATCTAAAATCCTATCGTGAAAATTTCATTACTAAATTGCTTATCATTTATCATAAAAAATAAATTTAATGCAAAAACCAATTTTATAAAAACATCACGAAATCATGAAAGAAAATTATACAAGAAAATATTTGCATTTTATTCAAAGTTGTAATTCTCTGATACGTACCATCAGTCAAATATGTTACTTCGGAACAAAAAATTAACTATTCTAAAATTGCAAATTGCTTTTATAATATTCAGATGAAGTAGTGTGTAACATTTGTATGCTTGTAAGTTAGTTGTGTATAGTTTTTAATGATTTCAGAATTTAGGAATATACTTATAAGAGATTTACTTGTTAAAAAATTAAAAATATTTTCGCGATATAAAAACCAATGATATTTCCAACTTAATAATTATGTAATTTATCATTGTTTCAAAGTTCAATTAAAATCGAAATAATCCAAGTTCTTATACATACAGTTCCCTACAAGCCTGCATGCAGCTGTATAAACGCAGATACACTTCCTCAATTCTTCTTGGGTTGCATCCTTATCCCACAATTTGAAGACACTGACTTTTATATTTTCTCTCCATATATTAAGATTTTATAGTGACGAGCATTGATGAAGCGTGAGCTCACAAAACCATATTTTGAATGTGGAAAATGACATACGTAGAAATAGAAATAAGAAGAAAAATATTTTGACATTTGTAATTTCAAAATTTATAAAATGTCTTGATTAAATTATAAATATAAAAGAACAATGTGAACAATCAAAGTAAACACTACTACTAAAATCTAAGATATAACAGGTGATTACAATCTTCGGACATCTCAGTTGCTGTGGAATATAAAGCGTAAGTGTTTACTTATTCAAAACACTCAATTCAGTAAACGTCAATTAAGTTACAATTGTCATGATTGACGTTTATTGAATTAAATAAAGACCTAAGCTTTATACTCCATAGTAACTAAGATGTCGGAAGTTTGTAAACACCCATTAGTATACATGGATCCAATCCAACTCGTATATCGAACAATTAAACAAAAACTGATTAATGGTAAGTTGTAACGAAGGTTAAGCGTAGCTCAAACAGTATATGAATTGGTGATTAATATTTAAAGCACTTACAAGGAAATTTCTCGACGCCTGTTACGAAATGAACTATCCATAAAAATTAAAATTATATCTATCAATGGATTTGTAAACAATATAAAATAATAAAAACTGTTTTAAGCAAATTGTGCAGTGTACTATATCAACACCCAGCTCAAATAAAGCAAATACAATTTAATAATAAATCATCTTGGCGCTAAAATATTGGTTCAAAATATAGTAAAATATCAAACTTAAATTATCAATTTTATTAAAAACAAATGTTGGTAAAAAAAAAAAAATGTATATAAAAATACAACTAAACGTAAACTTTTTAAAAATATTTAAATGCATATAAATTAATGCAAATAAAAACAAATTAATTCTTATGAAATATATGTTACATATATTTAGTGTTATTATGAACCATTTAAATATCGAAACTCTTTAAAACTAAATATTACCACTTATTTATGAAATTACAAAATTAAGAAAATTTTATATTAAATAAACATGACAAAACAATCTTTAAAGGTGGCCAAAAAAAAATCATTCAATCAATTCAATCTATTGCCATTAACATAAAAAAAATGTGTTTTAAATTAATAAGTAGATGCTTTCAAATAACACTGAATATTTGTTACTGAATTATGAAAAATATATTCAAACTAACTAACTGTACGTTTGCCTTTATCGACTCTTACCTGTATATCGCCAACCCCTTGGCACAATTTGCGCAACTTTAATTCGGATGTACCAGTAGCTAAATTATTAATAACCACAACTGATGTATCGGACAATGTTTGATCTTTAGCAAATATTTTACGATTGCTCAAAAACGAACTCAGCTGATCTTTGTTGAACGATTCATTTGGTTCGTTCACTGAAATATTATTCTTTAATGGATTTACATTTACAATGCGCACAATTTGCGTATCGCTAACAGTCTTTATTGGAACAATATTTTTATTAATGTGGGCCATTGTCGCCTTTTTTTGGAGAATTTTATTCTTAGATTCAACATTGACGCCGGTAATAACTGGAATTTCTTCATGTTTTATTAGCTCATTTGGAGGCACCACAGATTTGTATTCTTCTTCAGCTTGTAATTTTTTCGCCGCCTGTTTTCGTCTTTCTTCCTTTTGACGTAAGATTTTTTCACGGATCTTTTTCTGATGTTCGATTTTCAAACGATATGCCCTCATTTCTTCATCCTCTTCTTCCAACATTGGTGGTACTCTCTCCTACAGAAACAATTTAAATGATAATTACGAAATACGAAATGATTCTACTTCTATTTTGTAAAAGGAAAAATCCTTCTTATTTATTTAAATTAAATTTGTATTATGAGTTTCATACCTCATTAAATGTTGGTGTATCAACAGTAAGAACCTCATGAAGATTAGTCGATGAAAAACTTCTCTTTTTCTTTTTTAAGTCACCTTTAAAGTTATCAAATGTTCTCTTTCCCGGACTAACCTGAAGAAACCATCTATTATTATTATCATTTGTATTTTGTATCGGCTTCTTATTATCCACATAAGGATAGTTTAGTGAAACGGTATTTACTGGCACATTATTTTGAAAATCATTGGGATGTTGGATATAATCATTATATTGCGGAGAAAAAACTTGTGGTGATTGCTGTGCCTGAACAGGAGGGACAAATGGATAGCCAACATTAGAATTGAAGTTGCCAGGAACTTGATTCGAAAAAAGACACTGATTATTATAAGGAGGTGGCTGATTTATAGATAAATTAGGTTGGTATGTGGTTCGATTTAATTGATTTAAATTGCAATATGGGTTGTTTAATAAAGGAGGCGGTGGTTCAAAAAGTGCAGGTTGTTGAACATTTTGAATGAATTGAGGTGGATTTTCAGGAATGTTATTATAGTTGTTATACTGATTCACGCCCAAGCGTTGATGAACTGGAACCCGCGTATTCACCTGTAATAAATAAAAATAAGACATTTTAAAAATATATACCTTCAATCTTTATTTCAACATAAATTATTAAATAAAAATAAAAACACTGAAATTTTGTATTAAAATAGTTTTACATTTGGAATCACTCTGTATTATACGGAAATGGCGAAAAATGTATAATAATCTTTATTATTATTAAGAGCAATACATTCGTAAAAATCGACTAGGGTTCTACATCTTACGCCAATGCGTACCCTAATAGTTAGTTACTAATTGTAGAACAGAAAAAATACTAGATATAGGATACTGTCTCTATTTAGTGAATGCATCTTATATTGGCAGATTATCATTTATTATTTAAACCAAAAGGAGTAGGTTAGGAACCATTGACAGATTAACCGTTGATTAACAATATAAATGTGTAAAAACTGAGCAAACAGTTCCATTTATACAATTGAATAAACTGAGCTAGTAGAGAGATGAGCGTCTCATCTCATATAACTGAGATGAGACAAACGGCAAAAGGAAAGCAGCATAAGTCGATTGGAAAAAAAGGTTCTTGTAAAATGACCACATACCGACAAATGACATTATTGCTAGCACTGAATCGTCAATTACAAAACTAACAACAGAACAAGTTGACATCCGAACCAAAGTATGCAATAACATATTAAAATTTAAAAACACTACCAAAACTACGCATACTTAGGAGGATAAAATGTTGCAACGAAACATTAATAAAGCTACCGTTTTTATAAAATCCAACCCACAAATTACAATCCTCAAACCCGATGAGAGTAATAAAACTATCATAATGAATACACATGTTATAACTTATAACAACAAAATGAATACGATGCTAACAAATAACATTTACAAAGAACTAAAAATAGACCCCACAAAAAACTACCAAAACAAATTAATCAAAAATGGGAAGGCGCTAGAATCCTACCATCACAAATTATTTATTAACAAAATACACACTGCTATATCCCCCAAAATGTATGGACAACCCAAATTGCATAAACCTGATATACCACTCCAACCCATTGTCTCATCTATTAATAGTCCTACCTACAATTTATCAAAATATTGCTCGTTTCAAGTTAGAACTCTGATGCGTCATCAACAGATCTGCGCGAAAAGTGGGAGAAAGTTCATTGGCGTAGTTATGTTAGAATTATTTACTTGTCAAATAATACGTTTATGTAAGTGTACTATAAAAGTCAATGTCTATAAGAAACTAATTACTATCTAAACATAAACTACAATTAACTAAATTACAATTGGAAATTACGAAGAATAGCATACGCCATTGCATTGATTAAAATGTGCCCAGTGCTGCCAACAAAAAACGAAAAATACGAAAATACGTTTCTGCACATTGATGACCATCAGAGTTCTCAAATGAAATGACATATACCTTGTATCCTGCCTTACCAGCATTAAAGGAAACAGTAATTTACCGTTATCTTTAACTAACTGATCAAGATCTAGTAATTTTATATTGTACGGTTGGTGAAACTGTTGGCATTTATAAATAAACTATCAATGATATAGTCCGTTCGCTATCCATTGGCGAACATTGATTTACAACTTGCGTTAAAAGTTACGAGATATGTAAACATAAACGACCATTTACACGCGTAAATCCCTTCAAAATATCAGGGGCGCCCGTTATTCGGTAAATGTTTCAATGTTCGCCAAAAAACTAGGTCACCGCATATACTTTATTACACTAAGTTGGTCACACATACGATATGAATCTATATTCAGTTAATTGACGCAACCACAAAAACTTTGTATGTTATTGGTTATGTTATTTTAAGTAGTTTAATGAAAAGCATTAAAATGTATGAAAGTAATTTTTCATGATTTAATTAAATACTGTTATTATGGCTTCTGAAAAAGGTAAATTTGTTCATATAAAAACTAAGGATAGAATTAATGTTTTAACTTTGTTATAGATAAGACAATAATTGGCAGGAAAGAACATATAAGTGTTGATATTTTCGATGTTTACAGAAAAAACGTCCCAAAAACAAATAAATTTTGTTTCAAGAAACTTATAAGAAACGAACCCAACATTCATCAAAATGACACTACAGGTATTAATCTGATAAAATCATTAAGTAAAAGTAAACACAATAACGGTAATGATGGCTCACATAACACATTGTCAAGTGAAAGCAACGGCTTCGTTAATTTGACAAAAACAGTGCACATACAGAAAAAAAAGAAATTAACATCACGGGACGATGACAAAATTACATCGAGTAATAAATTAGTTAGTGAAGACACATTTAAAAATTTAAGTACACAATTAAATCAAATTAAAAAAAGGAAAAATCAGTTAAACAAAAAAAATGATAAGATATTTACATTAATTGTAGAAGAACCATCAAAATTAGAAATAACGACCAACGTTTTAAACAATAAAAACGGTATAAATGAGAGTAATTTTAGTTTGCCTAAAATAAACAATTGTTCAGAAGTTAAACACAAATTCTCCTTCAAGAAGTGTTCGAGCGAACCCAATCTTTTAAACAATTTAATTAATAAAGAAGACAATATTAATGACAATTTATATAATAACACTAAACATAATTTAGAAGAGTCATTTGCCAATATTCATAACTCAAATACAACATTCAATTATCGGAATAGTTTTAATGAAACATGTATCAAAAACGATTTAACTGAAAAGAGTCAATATCACAATGCAACGAATTCTAAAGTTATCTATCCAAAGTTAGTTAACGATTCGGATGATCTTAGCGATGCTCTTACAACATTGTCCCAAATTGAAGAAGATGAACGTTTGGCAAAAATGCTAGATGAAGAAGAAAGACGAATTTTTGAATCTTCACAGAATACAAATACAAATAAATCTACAGAAATAGCTACTCAAGATCAATATTTGCTAGAAAACATCGACTGGAATAGCAATTGGAGTGATGAATATCAAGAAATGTTAGGTCCTAGTACATCAACTGCTTATAGCAATAACCAAAATACAAATACACAAGCCAATACTTCTGTACAAGATTTTTCTAGAAATAATAATACATCCGATTTCCAAAAATGGTATCCACATACTGATATCATGAATGAAATCCTCCATGTTAAATTTGGCTTAAAAGAATATCGACCAAACCAACAAGAAATTATAAATGCTGCATTCGAACAACATGACTGTTTTGTGCTTATGCCAACAGGTGGAGGTAAAAGTTTGTGTTATCAACTTCCAGCTATTTTAACACCCGGTGTAACTATTGTTATTTCACCTTTAAGAGCTCTAATATCAGATCAAGTTGATAAATTAAACTCTTTAGACATTCCAGCAGCTCATTTATGTTCATCTGTAAGTAAATCCGATTCCGATATAATTTTATCCAAATTACACATAAGAGAACCAACAATTAAATTATTGTATCTGACGCCTGAAAAAATTAGTGCATCAAGAAACGTAAATGATCTTCTTAAATCTTTGTATCAAAGAGACAAACTAGCTCGTTTTGTTATAGACGAAGCACATTGTCTTTCACAATGGGGCCACGACTTCAGACCTGATTACAAACAACTAAGAAACATAAGACAACTATATCCTAAAGTCCCTATAATGTGCTTAACAGCTACAGCAACTGCTTTAGTTCAAAAGGATGTTACATCGATTTTAAATTTAAAAAATGTTAAAACATTTATTAGAAGTTTCAACAGACCAAACATTAAATACGAAGTAATTCCAAAGCAAGGAAATGACGTGACTAACGAAATAGCCAAATTAATAAAATCCAATTTTTTTAAACAATCTGGTATCATTTATTGTTTATGTCGAAAAGACTGTGATACATTAGCATGTCAATTAACAAGGCTTGGTATCAAAGCCAAATCTTATCATGCTGGAATGTCAGACAAACAAAGAGAAGCAACTCAAAAAGAATGGATGAACAACAATTTTCATGTAATAGTTGCAACAATTGCATTTGGTATGGGTATCGATAAACCTGATGTGCGCTATGTTATTCATAATTCTGTACCAAAATCAGTAGAGGCATTTTATCAAGAATCCGGTCGAGCGGGAAGAGACGGGGAGGTATCTTATTCATACTTATTCTACTCATACAAGGACGTTCTACGTCTACAACGTCTTATACGATCTGATAAATCAGTAACAAAAGCAACTCTCGAAGGCCATTTTGATAATTTGCAACAGATGGCTAGTTACTGTGATAACAAAGTTGATTGCAGACGCTACTTACAGCTAATACATCTTGGAGAGAAATTTGATAGAAATTTGTGTATAAATGACAAAGCTACGATATGTGATAACTGTCAAAATATTAACAACTATCACATGATAGACATCACAAAAGAATGTAAAGAACTAGCTGAACTGGTTAAAGATCTTAGCGGTAAAGAAAATGTGACTATGGTTCATGTGACTGAAGTTTATAAAGGTTCTAAAATTCGCAAAATATTAGAAAAAAATCATGATAAACATCAATTTTATGGCAGTGGTGCACATTATAATAAAGTAGACATACAACGATTTCTTAAAGAAATGATATTTAAAAAAGTTCTTCAAAATTTCTGTACATATAATGGTGACTTTCCCATTGTTTACATAAAAACTGGACCAAAATACAACACGTATAAAGATCAAAAGTTTGCCATCTCCGTAAACAAAAAAGAACAAGTACCAATTAAAACCATAAATAAACCAGAAACTGTTACGACCAAATACTTAGATGGCCAATCATACTCAAATAACCCAAAAGATTATCAAATAAACAATTTGAAAATTCGATGTCACGAAGAACTTCTAGATGTCTGTAGAAATTTTGCGCTCGAACGAAATGTTACATTATCTTCAATTATGAATCTCTCGGCAATTAAATCAATGTCTGAGCTGTTACCCAATAATCAGGAAGATTTTATGAAAATACAATATGTGACAAAGGCAAATTTCGAAAAATTCGGTCAGGCTTTCATGCAAGTAACCAAGAAGTATCGAAATGAATTTGAAAACCTACAACCTGCAGAAACATATAATATTGAAGAGGGATCTGAAGATGAATGGATCCGTAAATCAGAAAAAACTTCTGCAAAAGGTACAAAAAGGAAATATCCCAAATACAAAAAAGGTGGAAAGAGAAAAAAAGTGCAGAAGAAAACCTGACCATGTATTAATTTAGTACTAATAAATTTGTAATTTGAACTGAAATTAATTAAATAAATACTTCGATTTTAATTTAGAAAGTGTTTTCATAACTGACATATGACAATTTTATTTATCAGTTTAATCTCCTGCCGCCAACTCCTTAGTAAATGTTTTATATTTAACTGCCAGCCTGTAACCGTTACATAGATTTATTTATATTTGCTTAGAAGTTGATATTAAATATACCAGTGTAAAATATGTAGATAATTCTAATTTCTTCAGTCAGTTTGGAGATATTAACATATATTTAAAATTAGTCTATAAGTGGTTTATTTAAATTAACTATGTAACTCTATTTGTAATTCTGTTAATGTTTGTAAAAAAGTTTCAATAATTTATGTTCCATACAGAACTTAATATATGATAATGTAATGGGTATAAATGTGAAATTAAAAACTTAAATATTGTAATAAATACCTGCTGTAAAGAACTTTGTTGAAAGGGTAGATTGTAAATATCTTGTAGGAATGGTGCTTGCTGTTGATGTTGTGGTGGCGGTGGTAAAATATGATTGTTAATGGAGGAATTTTGTGCCAATGGTTGAATATACATAAAAGGCTTTTTATGTTGTACATTCCGATTATTGTCCCAGGCCAAAGAAACTAAAAAATACATCAGTTCATACATTATACAAATAAAAGACAAATTTAAAACAAACCATTGTTTTTAATTTGAACATTTCCCTGGAAATGTGGATTAATATGTACTTTTTTTCGTGGTTGAACAGATCTTACATAATTTCGATAATTCCCACGAGTTCTACCACGTCCTCTAAAATTACTCCTCGCATTGTGATTTATACTTTTAAAATTTTGTTCATTAGTTTCTGTAACGAGTTGTCAAATTAGTTTTGAGTAATATGAACAAACAAGTCTAAAGTAACTTACCTTTCAACTGAGGATTATCTTGAGATCTAACACGTTCATTCGCAAATTTATCATTCCTAGACCTATCCTCTTCTTCCTCTACCGTTGAGTTTAAAACTTCGTTATCTAAAATAAATTTATAACACAAAAAATAAATGGTACATGTTAATACCTTCATCATCATTTAATTCAATTTCATCATCATTTAATTCAATTTCATCGTCCAATTCCAATATATCTTGTTCTACTCGACTTTCCACATTAATATCCTTGGAAGACGGCTGCAATTTTGTGGGAAGTTTGCTTTCATAATTTCCCTCTAGAAGAGCGTTCTCTTCGTCATCCGCCAAGTCATAATCATCCTCATTCTCTTCATCTACACTTCCCAATAAATCTTCCAAACTAAAATCATTAATTTGAGAATATCATATTTCAGTGTCTAAATGTCTTCAAAAACATTAGTGTATTAACACAAAACTTACTTTTCCGACATAATCGTGCTAGTGCTGACAAAGGTATATTTTTGTTTGGTATATACACCAAATGCAGGCGAACATCACACGTTAAAACAGCCACAAAATCAATGGTGGTGAAGTGCTACCACAAACAAGAATAAATATGTTTTTTTTTTTTAATATATTGTTTTTAAATTTATTTGCGATTGCTTGGAAAGTTCATGTTCATATTCATTCTGTATTAAAATATAATTGTCATTTTCAATAGGTTGATGGAATCAATTAAGATTTTACACAGAGAGATCCAAAGTGATTGAATGTGATTCCAATTCCAATATGAAATTAGAAATGAATATAGTGTATTGTACTAAGCAGCACACAAAAAAATCTATGAAGTGGCAACTTGATCAATTTGGTAAATTATTTTGTCATGGACCCTAGATCTAGTAATTTTTTATTGTACAGTTAGTATCAGGTTACGCATTGGCGTAACATGCAAAACATCAGCCAATTTTTACAAATTTAATGTATTAGCTCACAATAGGTCAATAGAAATATTTATTATCTTTCGCCATTTTAAAAAATGTACTCATACTTAAAACTAAATTAAAAGTAATAATTTAGAAGGTATTTATTTTTCAAACAAATTTTCCAATAGGCCACTGAATGTTTTATCGTCAGCTGATTGCCCAGTGGCCATTACCATCAACACCAACCCTGAAAAATAAAATTACTAGATCACACACATACTTACATACATACAAACATAATAATACAGTAATTTTGTCACAATAAAAGTCAATTATTAAAACTATAGAATATAAATAGTTAATATCTACATTTCGAACTGCTGACTTTTGACGACTAGAGAATCTGTGCTGGAAATAGAATGTAGAGGCATTTTGTGTTACGGTTAGATATGGTTCAGACGTTATTCGGACCACATGTTAGATCTTCAAAATAATTCAAAATCTATCTGAGTAGTATGCATAATGTTCAATATATTTGTTTTAAATAATCAAATACTCAAACAATCAATTTTAAGAAACTTTAGGAGTTTACGTAATTCTTGTACAAATAGAAAATGTTATATATTAGGTATAGAGACCTCCTGTGATGACACTGGTTGTGCCATTGTGGATGGAGATGGAAATATTATTGGTGAGGCTTTAAACTCCCAACACTTAACACATTTAAAGTAACATTAAATAAATTTATTTTAAGTAATATTAACTTGACTATAAATTTTAGTAATGGAGGTATTATACCACCAATTGCTCAAGATTTACATAGGAAATATATTGAAAATGTGGTGAATGATGCATTAAAAAATGCTGGTATGACATGTGAAGATGTTGATGCTATTGCCACAACTACAAGACCAGGTAAAAATAAGCAGTTTTACCTTATGTAGAAAATGTATCTCCAATAAAAAGCATGTGGTATTATTTTCCTTTAAACTGTCATGACAAATGTTATATTCTGACTTCTTTTTAGGTTTACCTATGTCTTTGGCTATTGGAACTAAGTATGGTAAACATTTATGCAGAAAATATAACAAACCATTTATACCTATACATCACATGGAAGCCCATGCCTTAACTGCAAGAATGGTAGAGAAAGTAGAATTTCCTTTTTTAGTATTACTGATAAGTGGCGGGCATTGTCTCTTGGCCATAGCACAAGATGTAGATAAGTTTTTATTAATGGGTGAAAGCCGCGATGATGCACCTGGTGAAGCTTTTGATAAAGTACGTCAAAGGTATTACAAAAATGTTTCACAATTAAACTGTAATGGCAATTTGCGTAATTGTTTTTCTTGCAAATTTCAACACTTTCTTTGTTACTTTTGTCACCCAACATTTTAGATATCTCGAAGATTGAAACTGAAAAATATACCAGAATTTGCTACGTTATCTGGAGGACAGGCTGTCGAATTAGCTGCTTCAAAGGCCGACAACCCTTTACAATACAAATTTACAACTCCGCTTGTACAATATCGTGACTGCAATTTCAGTATGTCAGGTATAAAAACACAAGTGCATTACCACCTTTTTCATGAAGAAAAGGACCATAGTATGAAATGTTTATTTATCCATTTATTGTGGTTTATAAATTTTAGTTTTAGATGTTTCAGCCGATGGCGTTATTCCAGGAGTGTATAATCTGTGTGCCGGATTTTTGTTAGTAGTCACAAGACATTTATGCCACCGAGTTCAAAGAGGAATGATGTATGCTGAAATGAAGGGTCTTATACCACATGAGAAAAGAACTTTGGTGAGACACTAGTCATTGTTCTGTAAATCTATATGAGGAATGAATGTGTCTGTAAACTCTATTAGTCATAAAATTGACTGTTTTCTATGGTTTCTTATAATACCAGATAAACTTGGGATTGTGGAATGTTTGGTTTATATTTTATGATAAATATTATAATCGACTTATTAACCAGTTAATTGGTATATTTTAGGTTATTTCTGGTGGCGTAGCTTGTAACAACTTTATAACCAAAGGATTACAGACTGTGTGTAACGAACTGAATTACAGATTAGTGAGGCCACCAAGAAAATTGTGTACTGATAATGGTGTAATGATTGCTTGGAATGGTGTAGAAAGGTAAAGATTTTCAAATGGCATTTTCTTATTAAATTGTATATTTCTCATGACTTAAGTGCACTAAGTTATATTAAACTTACTTATTATTTGCATTTTCATATTTACTTAGGTGTATAGGAAACCAATTATCTTTAAAGTGTTGGGACATAAATTGATGTCAATAATTAAAAGGTCACTTCTTGAAATTTTCCGACACTATTTTTATATTTAAAATATTTTATTATTTTGAATTTACATACTTCATTAGCTATTTGAAATGTTTCAGATGGAGATTTAATAAAGGTGTAACAAAAGACTTGGATTCGATAAACATAGAAAAATCTTGTCCTTTGGGTGAACAAATAATACAACATGTCACCAATGAAGATATACGTTGCAACTGGGTGAAATTAAACGCTCTTAATGTACCTAAAGCTTTTAAATAAAAAATATGTACATATACATTTACTTAATCTACACCAATAAAGGGCCTCTCTCATTTTGTTCAATTTCCATATTTTTAATAATTTTACTTTCCGTTTCATTGGTACTTGCAAAAACATCTAGTAAATGTCTTAATTTATCCTTTAGTAGTTCTATATCTTTACCACCATTTTTAGCACTCATAGTTATTATTTCATGAAAACATAAAGGCGTCTCTGGGCGCATTTCCTGTGGATAATTGCAGAAACATTCTAAAATGGAAATGTGAAATGAAATCAATTCAAAATACAAAAACTCACCACATATATTTTTAATTTTATGCTTAATTTCGTCAAATTTTTCCAAAGCACCATCAATATCCATTTTATTTATGACTAGTATTACTGGTTTATTTAATAATGCAACATTGTACATTTCCAATTCCTAAGAATAAAATTTGTAAATTTTAAAAGTATTTCTTATAATAACCGAACCTTATTTAGTAAAATTATGGTGTCCAAACAACTTCTGAATTCGTGTTTCGGACTCAATTGAAAACCATTTATGTCAACAACTAATAAAATTAGTTTTGTTCGTTCTACATGTTTTAGAAACTTGTGACCCATTCCTCTATTTACATGTGCACCTTCTATTAAGCCAGGTAAATCAGCCATTGATATTTGACGAAAGTCCTTATAAACCATAATGCCTACATTCGGTCTTATTGTTGTAACTAAAAATAATTGCAATATTTTATTTTTAAAAAAAAAGTACTACAAATATTATCGTACACATACAATTTAAGGGCATATTATTGTTTTTGAAAAAAATTCTCAAAATTCCCTTGAATGTATTTTTTAGATCGAAAATTAAACCTTGTTAGAATTTTTTGTTCCATTTTAATAAAACAATCATATGGAAATACTTACAAGGATAGCTGGCAATTTTTGGCTTAGCTTGTGAAACTGCCTTTAAAATAGTACTTTTGCCAGCATTTGGAAAACCAACTAATCCTATGTCTGATATTAATTTTAAATCTAATTTGATGGTTCGATTTTGACCTTCCACACCAAGAAAACCATTTTTTGGATTACCACCTGTTCCACCTTTGGCAGCAACAAATTCTTCTCCTTCGTTATTGAGTTCTCCTAAAATA
>JAFFZR010028026.1:0-15559 GCA_018397195.1 Lethrus apterus | reverse complement strand
CAAAGTAAGCCATGAACAAAAATCGGCATGTCTTTACTTAAACCACTATTTATTTCTTAATGTCAAATTGACGTTTGTCAAAAATGTTGTCCAAACAAATCAAAGCTTTTCTTTAAGAATTCTATTTTTGAAATGGAAATGAAACAGGAAACGGTAAATGGCAATATTCTTACGTTGCCTGTTATGAAGAATTTTAGGAGCACTTTCCTATTGAACATTTTTGACAACGTCAATTTGACATTAAGAAATAAATAGTGCTTTAAGTAAAGACATGCCGATTTTTCTTCATGGCTTACTTTGACTAATCTTTTTTTCGATCTCACTGTACAATTTTTGCATTAGTTTGTTTTTTAGCGGTTTATGTTGACAGTTGCTATTCTCGCCTCATGCACGGACGCCACCTAACGGTGAGATATCAAAGCATCAGGTGACAATCTGCTTTATCGGCTTCTAGAGAGCAGGCAGCCCACCTGATGTTTCGGTCTTTCACCGTTAGGTGGTGCTTGCGATCAGGCGAGAATTTTCTTTTTAATTTTTTCCATTGTTTCCCAATTTTACGCAAGGAATAGGAATTTTCTTCTTTTTGTTGTTATTCTTCTTTCAGGTCAGAAATTTTTGATCATTCGCTTTTCCCAACATTCCATAGAAATATTTGAACAAATCTTCAAAATTAAAATTCGGAATTAAAATTTTGATAGAATTTGTGGTGTCGATGACGTCATCGAAAATCAACCTTTTATTTTTCCAAAATTCCAATTCCATGAAAATCCTTAAAAATTAATAAAAATTTTCAGATAACACCAACGCTACAATAGACGACATATCCGTCATACCGGAAATGGTGGATCGAAATTCCGTATCCGTTCAAGGTACCTGGGAATCCTTCAATTTGACTTGGAATCCGATCGAAAACGTCAACTACGGCGTGGTCTTCTACGAAATCAAAATCGAATCCAACGGACTCCACGATCCACCGGAAATCACAACAACACCGACCGTCAACTATTGGCGCAGCTTACCCCCTTTCAGCGAAATGCAAATTTTCCTCAGAGCCTTCACCTATTGGGGCTCTTCGTCCCAAATCCGACTTATTTTACACTCGCCGCCTTCCACGCCATCCGAACCGGAAAATCTAAGATCCTACGTCACTTACACCAGACGTTATAATCTCATACAGGAAATAAGCGCAATTTTTCGATGGGACAAGCCAACTAATTCGAATGGAGTCATCGAAAGTTACAAAGTTTCCTGTTGGTATTTTCAAGATGGCGCACGCGAAGATCTCTGCAAAGAGGCTTACACGAACGCCGATCAAAAACAATACGTTTTGAAAAATTTGCGCGATGACGAAATTTACTATTTTCAAGTGAGTTTTGGCAAATTTGGCAAAATTCCATTCGACAAATTTTTTTTAGGTCCAAGCTTACACCACAAGCGAAGGTCCATTCGCGTTAATCCAAGTCAACACGAGCGTCGAATCGCCTTTACCGAAACTTCTGGTCACGTCTTCCGATTCCATTTTCATCCAAGACGTCGATTCCGATGAAATTAAATGCTTGCTTCATGGTATCAACGCTCCCGTGGAAACGGCCTACTTGAGCGAAGAAAACAAATTGTTTTGGTTGAACGACGTTCGTGAATTGTTCGCGTACGATTTGGAAAATTCGAACAAGGTGAAAATTTTCGATCTGAGTGGAAATGGCATCGGGCTGACGGTCGATTGGTTGGAAAGGAGTCTGTACTACGTGCAGGCGGACGTGGAAGGATCTTCGGTCTACAAATTGGATTTGAATTACGTCGAAAAGGGCGACGTCAAAAATTTGCAGATTTTCAACACGTCGCGGATGATTTCGAAAATTGAAGTGTCGCCGTTCACAAGGTGAGTTTTCCAATTGTTTGGAAATAGATGGACTTTCTATGTATTTTTCTCTAAAACATTTTTTTTATTTCATTGGCAATAAATGTACCAGGTAACTCGATTTACATAAGTAGGTATTGCACCGGTTAGGACGACCTCCATGACTCCCTCCTTCAAGCCCCGCCCCCTTTTATGACATCACGAGTGTAGAAGCCTTGAACGGGTTAAACAGCTTTTGATCAGCTTTAATCAGCTTTGTTCAAAAGCTATTAAACCCTTCCGCGCTCGTGACGTCATAAAAGTGGGCGGAGCCTAAAGGAGAAGTGGTGGGGGTCGCTCTAACCGCCGCAATACCTACTTACATATATTTTATTTAGCTGCGTGGACCTTATATTTACGGTGAGTAGTTTTGTCATTGGTCGATTTTGACAGATTAAGTTTTTTCATTAAATTTTTTTATGCGTTGTATGATTTTTAATATTTTTCATTTGATGTTTTTGTTTTTGATGTAAAAAAGTATTCGTATTTTTTTATTTCATCAGCTTTGACATTTCTCATTTTGACAGCTTTTGACGTTTATGTTGTCAACTTTTGATATTTTGTTTCGTCAGTTTTTGGCATTTCTCTTTCAAGAAGCTTTTGACGTTCATATTGTCCAAAAATGGACATTTTGGTTTAACAGGTTTTGACGTTTCTCATTATGACAGCATTTAACTTTGATGTTGTTTATATTTTGTTTCGTCACTTGTTGATGTTTGTCTTTGAAACAGTTTTGACGTTTATATTGTCAACATTTTGTTTTATCATCTTTTGACATTTTGTTTTATCATCTTTTGACACCTTTTATTATGACAGTTTTTGACGTTCATGTTGTCAACGTTAGACTTTTGACATTGCTCTTACTAAGACCTTTTGACGTTTACATTGTCAGATTTTGACATTTTTTATCTCGTACGTTTTATTATTTTTCGTCAGATGTCACCGCTCTGTAATTTAAAAATTTTTCATTTACAGTAAACTGTATTGGATCGAAGCGGACGAAAATCGCATTAATCGTCTTATGGAATCCAACACGGACGGAAGCGCTCAAAAGCCTTTTTTTGATCCGTCCCGTCGAAAACGCGCCACTGACGACTACGACGACGACGCCATTTGTAACTGCCCCTCCACGCCCAACATAGGAAATACTTTCACTCTGGATCACTCAAACCCAAAAATCAAACCTCTACTCATCTACGTCGACGCACACGCAAACAAAATCCTATCGGCTCAAACAGACGCTTGTCTTTGTGAAACAATCGCGTCAGCGCCTACTAATTTGCAAAGTTTAAAATCGGATTTTTGGAGTTTGTACTGGACGAACAGTGGAATTTTACACGTTTTAAAAAAACACGACGATTCCATTTTAACCAAAGAACAAACGAACGCGACCGATTTGTTGATTTTCGGCACGCACACCCAACCTTATCCGCCGAACAAATGCCTCACGCCGAAACTGAACAAAAATTTAACGGTGACGTCCGACAGGCACACTTCGCACAGTTTGGTACTGAAGATGCCGGAATTCGAAACGCATCCGGGTTGTAAAGGCATCTCCATGGCAACGGTCGAATACAGGGTGTTTTACAAGACGTACGGTGAAAACGAATCGATGCAGTGCGACGACAGTTGCGTTCAAATCGCCACCTTCGATAAAATTTTAACCGTTAACGGTTTGAAACCGTACACTAAGTATTTATTTGCAGTTGGTTTGAGCAATTTTTACAGCAAATTTAAAAACAAAAATGGCGCTTACGTCGGGCCCGGCACAGTCATCCAAACTGACGTCGGTGGTAAGTACGCAATTAAAATAAATAACTCTTTATATATCTAAATGATAGTCACTCTGTATATACTAAAAGATACTCACTCTGTATACAATTAAAAGATACATATTTACAATGAAAGTTGATGTGAAAAAGATCGGTAACGGTCAACTTGATTAAACGCTTAAGTAATGAACTGAATCGGTATTCAGATGTTTTTAGAAATATTTACGTAAATTATTGTGAAACTGAATTGAATAAAAAATGAAAGTCTCTTTGATAAATATTTTAATACAATACTTAAAGAAATCCAACCTAACGTTAAATTCATAGACTACTAGATTAAACTGTTTAAATGTAATGGACGTTTCAAACTATTACATTCGTCAATTGTTTTTCCGTTCTTTAAACGGCCGCTTGCAATTATGGTTTTGTCTATATTTCTGTCAAATTAATTGCAATTGTTTATAAATAGGTATTATCTTCAGTTGTTTTTCTGGATCTAAATGTTGGGTGAAATTTAATTTACGTCCCTTTTTGATCAAATTTCTTAGTCTTTGACAGGAAATTGAGCATTGGCGTGCATTAAGGGAACCACTCCTCCTCAAAAAAATGAAATATATGTTATAATTAAAATGAAATAAAATATTTTTTTGTAATTTTCGATTACGGAGCGAACTCGACCAACTCAATTTATTTTCATTTTCCTTACAAGACAATTATTTTTAGTCGTCACCCCCATCTTTGAACTATTTCTCGAACCGCCACGCCACTGAGATTGTACATAAATAATTTCTAAAATGGTGTTTCTCGAGCCTGTAAAATTCAGTTTCGCAGTTTCGATCAAATTGGAAATTACGGCTTTTTCGTCGTGTTTAAAATGGCGGCGATGATCGATTGTTTTGTTAACTTTTTAAAAAGTTGATTTTGACAGCTTTCGATTCTTTATCCATGATGTTTGTGATTTTGAAAAATGGTCTGAATTTTGACAGCAAAACGATTTACAATTGTTTATAATCAAACGTCTAAAAAACGACGATGTTCAATTGTTTTTTTTTTTTTATATCTAAAAGGTTGGCTGAAAATTTATTTGCTTTTGACATTTAAATTGTCAGTTTTGACATTTTGTTTCGTCAACTTTTGACATTTTTTATCTTGACAGCTGTCGACTTACTAGACTTATTTTTATATTTTGAAATATTTTGATAGCAAATACGATTTGCAATTGTTTATAATCAAACGTCTAAAAAATGACGATGTTCAATTGTTTTTTTTTTTTTTAACTAAAAAGTTGGCTGACAATTCGTTTACTTTTGACATTTATATTGTCGACTTTTGACATATATCGTCTAAAAAAAATGGCGATGTTCAATTGTTTTTTATATGTAAAAAGTTGACTAAAAATTTGTTTGTTTTTGACGTTTATATTGTCAAATTTTGACATTTTGTTTCGTCAGCTTTTGAAATTTCTTATCTTGACAGGTTTCGACTTATTTATTTTGCCAGGATTTTTTTTATCAGCATCAAAATTCATTATCAATAAAACAAACCTTAATTACAACATTAATTTATTTCAACAATTTATCAATACAACAATTCGTGCATTTCGAGAAAACTTCACGTCTTGATCGAAGTGGCCGTCGGCGGTACAAATCCGTACGCCGGCGGTGCTATGAAAGTTCTTCCCTGCCTTATCGTAATGGGCTGCAAGTCCGGAAACAGCGCCGGTCCTGTGTCTTGGCGCTGATCTTGCCTAAACAATCGATGATCGGTGGCGATGTAATCGTAGCAACAAAAACGACCGACCGAAGCCAAAATCACAAGAAAGAACGCGACGATTTTCATTTCTTTTTTCGAAGTATTTTCTCGGCCAACTTGGGCACTTGAACGTACAATTTAATTACACACAAACGCGACCTCGTAATTCGTCGAGAGGAGATTATCGACTGACAATCGAATTTCGAATCAAATTGGCGTTGCGGTGCATTATATGACGCGGAAAATTGCACGTTGCACGCCTTATGAATTTATTCAATCGTTTTTTTTTTTTTTGCTACTTAAAGTCAAGTACGTTGAGTGATTGTGACGTTATGCTCTAATTACTTTCACTTTTTTTCTATATACAGAATGAGTCAATTTAACATTTCAAATAATTTTCAACAATACAGAGCGATGCCTTGATGGTAATAACATTTTGAACAACCCATTTAATGTTTGAAATTTGTTTTTTCATAATTGCGGTTTACGAGAGCCTTAAATAGTTTCCACCTGTATATAAGTTGTTCACAAATCAGGTTATAACTTGGCTATTTTTGAAGATATCGGAAAACTTTTTTCTTTTGTTTTAAATGTCGACACGCGCCCTACAAAATGACGAGCGTCAATTATCAACACCGCCTACATGTTCGCACACCGTTACATATCGTCAATTTTCTAAACACCCTGTATATTTTTGCGAATTTAAAATCGGCGATAAAAACACCGTACGATGGCTTATTTGAATCGAAATTTTAGCGCAGATATTTTTCAAAATTAATAAAATTATATGTTTATGAAGTAGGCCATGATTTATACGATCGACCCAGAATTTAAAACATCTGCGCTACGATCTAAATTACCAAACGTGTCCATGAATTGAAAACGTTTATGTACTTTTTTTAACGTAAAGGCTCGTATTTAAAAAAATTCGCGATGACGTCATAACTCGGCAATTATGACGTCAATGAAAGAAATAATTTTTCCAAAATGTAGACACAAATTTTCCATTTAATTTTTGTTAAAATTGATAAAATTCATGATAATGTCAATAAACCGGTTATTATCTAAACTGGTTAGACCAACCTGTATATATATTTTTAAATATTTTATTTACATTGCAATTTTTCAATTTAATTATTGAAAATTGTATTAATTGTTAACTTCAATACAGTTTGTAATTTGCGATAGTACCAGGGTTGGATTCGACAAATTTATATGACAAAACATTTTTTATTTTCTCAATTTTTCTTGAATTTAAACGTACGAAAATTTTATTGGTTAAAAAGGTATTTAAATTCTTTACAAAATTTCGTAAAATAATATACAGGTTCGTGTTTAAAAAAATTGACGATGGCGTCATAACTCTACAATTGTGTCGTCAATGAAAGAAATTATTTTCCCAAAATGTAGACACTAATTTCCCATTTAATTTTCATATAAATAATTTTTTGATAAAATGGATAATAATGCCAATAATGTGATCCTTATTATCTAATCTTGTTAAACCAACCTGTATATATTTTTAAAAATTTTTTATTTTGAATTGCTGTTTTTCCAGATTAATTATCAAAAATTGTATTAATCTGTTAATTTCAATACAGTTTGTAATTTTCGATGGTACCAGGGTTGGATTCGACAAATTTGTTTAACACTAAAACAATTTTTATTAATTTTCTCAATTTTTTCCAAATGTAAACGTACGAAATTTTATTTCTTGAAAAGATGTTTAAATTCTTTACAAAATTTCGTAAACTAATAAACGGGGTCGTATTTAAAAAAATTGCTGATGACGTCACAACTCAGCAATCGTGACTTCAGTAAAGGTAAAAAATTTGCCAAAATATTGATTCAAATTTCCCATTTCATTTTTGTATAGATAATTTTTCGATAAAATGACCAATGAGTCCAATAAATTGGTCTTTGCTGTCTAAACTAGTTAGACCAACCTGTATATATTTTTTAAAATTCGAATGCTGTTTTTTTTCAAATTATATTTTGCGATAGTGATGGGATTTCATATGAGAATAAATAATAATAATTTTATTATTTATTTATTATATAAATAAAATGTTTTTGCAGCGCCGTCCGAACCTCAGAACATAACCGTGATTGTTTTAAATCCAACCTTGGCGAAAGTCACCTGGTTACCACCGAAAGAATTCAACGCGGACAAAATCAACTACAAACTCTACTGGCAAACCGAAGGAACGTCCTCAGGAATTCGCCAAAAAGGCGAACAACGACTAAACGAAAAAGACATATCAGTCGATGAAGATTCCCATTCGGCTTTTTTGCAAAATTTAAATCCCAGCGAATCGTATTCGGTGTGGGTGAGCGCGTACAGCAATCCTAACGAAATCAGCGACAGCGACGCCATCAGCATAACGACTTTTCCCGAACCGGACGACCTCGTCGTCATCAGTTGCACCGCTTACGCTTTACAATTGGAATGGAACGTTTCGACGTACGTCAACGGTTACGTCATACAGTACACCTTACTGACGTCGAACGATTGGACGGAAGTGTCGCCGGAAGACGTCGACGCGGACAACGACACCGCCATCATCCTCATCGAAGATTTAAAACCGAAAACCCAATACAAGTTTAAATTTTCATTGGATTATCCGCGTTTCGACGGACGTTACGAATGGCCCAGAGATTCTCGGTTCACCTTCGAGACGAACGGCGATAAACCGTCGCCTCCGGGAAAACCGGAAGTGCGGTTCGTTGGTGGTAACGAATCGAAAGTCTGGTGGGAGGCGTCCAAAGACAACGGCTCGCCCGTACGACTTTACAAATTGGAAGGTTTGAAGTTGCGAAGTTATCGAGAAAAACGCAGCACCAATCGGAGCGCGTGGTTTCATACAGCACCGTCCGTCGACGAAGAAGAAGATTTCGAATGGGAACAGTTTTACAACGGAACCGGTAATTGTTTTTCTGTTTACAAATATAATAAATATAGTTATTAAAAATAGTTTATAAAAAAATATATGTGACGAGTTGGCTTTGAAATTAACTGATGATGATGACGATGACATATCAATGTCGCTTCAATCTTTACAGAATTCAATTTTTTTTGTGGTTTTGTAAACGTAAGAATTGTGAAACGTCAAACTGACGTTTCTGATCTAAATGTCAAGAATTTCAAAGCCAACTTTGGTAATTTTAATTTTTGAACGCAGATACCTATTGGAAAATAAACGGTTTGGACGACGCCTACCGTTATTCGTTCAGGGCGCTCGCTTTGAACGAATACGGCTGGTCGGATCCGAGCGAAGACACGGAATTCGATCCGACGACGGCGTCTTTGATGGCGGAGAAACCCGACGCCTTGATTTTGATACTCGTCGCCATATGCGTGCCGCTCGTCATTTTTTTGTTTTTCATCATGTGCTTCGCCTGCTGTAAGTATCGTCCGATTGGGGGGGGCTTAATTTTCGATTATTAATTTTTGACGGATTTCAGGTAAGTGGAACTGCGGAAAAAATAAAAAAGACACGCTGGTCAAAATGCCCATACGGGGCCCGGACGTCGAACTGGCGACGCTGAGGGAACTGCCGCGAAGGAACAACTTCGTACATAACACGAACGTTCTGTACGTTTCCGCCCAACCAACCCCCGAAGAAATTACCCTATTACCACACATCAGAAGGTGAGCCCGATCTCCCAATTTCCCAATTTTTTTCTTGCCACAGATTTTGAACATATAATTCCAGGGATCAAATCACGCTGATGAAGTTCCTGGGAAGCGGCGCTTTCGGCGAAGTCTTCGAAGGCAAAGCCAAAGGCGTGTCGTCGAACGAAATCGATACAAAAGTCGCCGTGAAGGTGAGTTAAAAAAAAAAACAAAAAAAATGTACAATCAATCCGAACATTCCAGACGTTGCGGAAAGGCGCTTCCGACCAAGAAAAGACCGAATTCCTGCAAGAAGCCCAACTGATGAGTCACTTCAAGCACGAGCACATCCTTCAGTTGTTGGGCGTTTGTTTGGATAACGATCCGCATTTCATCATCATGGAGCTGATGGAAGGCGGAGATTTGCTCACATATCTGAGATCGTCGCGTAAAGTAGGCGTACGTTAATTGAGGCTTTCGCGACAATTCGTTTCTGTTTTCGACGTTTCACTGTTTGCTACGATTGTTCAATGACAGTTAAAAATTCAGGAAAATTTAATTTGATCCTCAACCTAACCTAATGGAACCTAAATCATTTGTGGGTTGTAGTTAGTTATCCCGTCGGTCTTCTCATGGATGCGCCTATGCTATCACATGTGATGCAGCAATGTGAAGTTACGTAACTAATTATTTCAATGCAACCAACTTATTTTTTTTTTTAATTTTCTTGAAACTTCAAGTGTTTTAATAACCATCAGTGATATGTAATTTCCTCCAAACTACAGTTTTCAAAAAATAATATTTGTATTAATTTCTTACAATATAATTCAATGTTTGCAGTTTTCACTGATTATTTAGTAAAATTCAACTCTGTTTTTTAATCAGTCACGGAATCGTAGCAATTTTAACATGAGAATTAAGTCGAGAAATAGAAGCCTGTTGTTTCGAGCTTAGAATATTTAAGCTTAAAATACAGTGTAAAAAAGTCAAAGCCATGAACAAAAATAGGCATGTCTTTACTTTAACCACTATTTATTTCTTAATGTCAAATTGACGTTTGTCAAAGATGTTGTCCAAATAAATCAAAGGTTTTCTTTTAAAATCATACTTTAGAAATGGAAATAAAACAGAAAACTGTCATGCCGATTTTTGTTGATGGCTTATGTTCAATAATTTTTTTTTTTTTTCGATCACACTGAATAAATTAAACTGTTACAGTCTGGTACTCCGTCTTTGACATTGCTGGAGTTGTTGAAAATGTGCGTAGACGTATCGGCCGGTTGCCGATATTTAGAAGAAATGCATTTCGTCCATAGGGACTTAGCTTGTAGGAATTGTTTGGTTTCATCGACCGATCCCACTACCAGGATAGTAAAAATAGGCGATTTCGGTTTAGCGAGGGACATCTACAAAAACGACTATTATCGTAAAGAGGGCGAGGGTTTATTACCGGTACGATGGATGGCGCCAGAATCGCTTGTGGATGGGGTTTTCACCAGTCAAAGCGATGCATGGGCTTTCGGTGTCCTTTTATGGGAAATCATGACCCTTGGTCAACAGCCCTATCCAGCACGTAACAATTTAGAAGTTTTGCATTACGTAAGAAGAGGCGGACGTCTTGGAAAACCAACAGATTGTCCTGAGCAATTGTAAGTTTTAATTAGTGATGGGCATAAAGATACTCTATGTGTATCAATGAGATATTGATAAGAAATGAAAGTATAGACAATATGGATAGAATATACCTAGTTTAGTTTTTATAAATAATAATGTCGATATAACAGATTACTGTAACATATCTATAGTTTTAATTATGATTCTTCATTTGATGTTGATGCATGTGCTTCAGGCATGATTTGATGTTGCTGTGTTGGAGTTACGAACCGGAAAGACGACCGACGTTCCATTACTGTCTAGAGACTTTAAACAATTTACATCGACAAATTTCCTGCAATCCGGTTACCAGTGCTCACGAGGGTCAATACATAAGCACCGTACCTGAACGTAAGTTTTATGAAAATGGAAGCATGCAAGCTTTTAAAAAGTCGCCTATGCATGTGTATGTTAATGAATGTGCTTTTGCAGCAATCGAAGGAATTTCTAACCAAGCATATTTTCAAGATTTTAATCACAATCATTCAGGTAACGTTTCATTTTGTAATCATTAAAAAAAACCTTATTATGGCATTTTTCTTCTTCTTCTTCTCAGTAATCTTTTCAATGCATGTTTTATCCCATCACATATCTTTTATAAAAAAAATCTCTGTCAAATTCTTTGGAAAAATACTTATCGGTTAAATCAAAACAAAGAAATTAAAAAATTCTATGTATTTCTCCAAACAAAAAGCAAATATGTTTTAAAGTCAAAATCTTTTAGGTACGTCGTGGAAATGTTCAAGTGATGATTCGAGCAAAGAACAAACTCCATTCCTACAGCCCGAAGACGACAATCAACCAGAAACTAACCCCGAAATTCCCAAATATTTGGAATTGGTGTACGATTCTGATTGTCCAGGTGATAACGACGGCTACGAGGTACCACGCTCCGGTACGAAAAATGATAATGACCTCGACGAAGACTTGTCTTCTTTAACTCTCGCGCAAAACCCCAAAGAAATCGCAAGAAATTCAAACGTGAACAAAATTTGATTTTTCAAGACTGAATAATTGAAGTTACTAATTTATAGTCTTATTTATGGAACTATTGCGTTGTAATTGTTCGTTTTAGAACGAGTTTTTCGATTTCGATTTAAAATGTAAATACGTGTAAACCGATAGGATTTTAAGAATCTTGAGTGTTTATATTTTACTCAAGGAATGTAAAGTATTATTTAAATGTTAATGTAAATTCGTGAGTCGTTTTAATTGTTTATTTATACAGACGAAATGTAAATAAAATATTAGAAATAGTGATTTTTATTTAAAATTTTTATTGCTACATGTTGACCAACGGTGATTCGTTAGGGACCTGGTAAATAGAAAATTCTTCTATAATTTCAAATAAATACATTTTTAATGAACACTAGGTTTATAAACAAACACATTAACTAACAACGAAACTAATAGTATATATTTGAACTTTTATTATTCAAATTCATAAATAAAGAATGATGTGCACCGTAATTTAAGGTGTCCCTACTATAGTTACTTTTTCTTCGTATTGTTGCCCTTCCTATCTATCACAACCTTCTGGTATGTTGTGGGGCCACCCTAATGGGTTTATGAAATGCTTCGATTGTCCTGGAACAAGTAGAATTCTTTTTCATTATTCTCGTCTCAAATGTATTTAAAATAATAGGTCTATCACTAGGCATGGTGGTCTATGCACCAGCGGCCGGATTCAGAACACGACGATTCGTCACGAACCCGTCGATGTGTAGATGAAACAGAACGGTTGGGATTCAGAACACGTGTAGAATAGAATAAATAGTCACGTGATGTCGTTAGAATTCTTAATTTTAGTCGATACCAGTATATGTGTCGATTCGCTATTCTACATCGTTCTATCTTGATCTAGCTCATTTCTTTCATCTCTATTATTTTCAAAATATATTTTAAAAATTAAAAATAATTGGTATTGTAGTACGTTTGTTAGAGCCGAGTAATATTTTTATAATACTTCTACATAGTTTAAACTTATTGGAGGACAAAAGGCGTATAAATTACGCCTTTTGTCACCCAATATGTTTAAAAAGTTTATTATTTGTTGCTTTTATTAGGGGTGCAATATATATTTTAGAAGTTAGTTCTTAAGAATTAATATAAAAATAATTTGAAACAAATGAATTTTGATTTAAAAAGTAATTTACGCGGCTGTATGAATTAGTGCCAGCGAACAATAAAGACAATTATATACTTCGTCACGCAATTTTGGGAAAGAACCCTTGAGATAATTCTATGAATTTTCATATTGAAACACCACTTGTGTAAAGATTTTGTTCTGATAATCTAAGTCCCACCATATGAACCGGTAGGAAAATATAATAAAATATATTTATTAATATAACCAAAGAATTCTTTCCTCTAACCAAAATATTTGACAAATATTACCAGAATATTAATAAACATAACAATCACGCTTGCGCACTCATAAAATATACACCGTTGCCACAATCCAAACGTTGGCCAGTAACGACACTAGTTCTGAATCGCTTTGTGGCTGAAGTATCGCTGATCGACACGATCGTTCTACACTTGGTTCGACATTAGTTCTACACTTGGTTCGACATTAGTTCTACACTTGGTTCGACATTAGTTCTGAATCCCGCTGCAGACGTACCAATTGGTACACCTGTTTTTTATACTCAGTATTTGGCTGATTGAGCGCTACTGGGGTCACTGGCGCTATATTGCCATCTAAACAATATAAAGAAGTACATATTGTAATGTTATTGTAAATAATAAGTGAAATTGTTAAATGTATGAAGATGTGTCAGCAACAATGAAAATGTAAGGAAATCAGAATAAAATGTTAACTTCGTCATCATCAATAACAACATACATAAATAATATTAAATTTTAAAAAAGAATGTGCCATGAAATTGTGACGTTAGTTACATCTATTTGGATTTGTCAATTTGGTATATGAGATTAGTAGGCGGGATGAATGAAATAATAAAAAAAAAGAAGACAGAGGAGTCGAAAAAAAGTCAGTCAAGCAAATGTCCTGATAGAAAAATCTATTATAAAATTGGATAAAATAAAGTGTTTTTAATTAAATCAAAAAAAAAGACAAGAGAAAATATTAAAATACTCAAGAATAAAGTAAACTTGATTGAAATGAAAAAGCAATAGGGCCCAGAAAAAGGAAGATCCAGAAGAAAGAAGATTCAGAAAACAAAATCAAGAAAAGAAATACCGGAGAATTGCAAGTAATTAAACCGTTGATTGAATACTTGAAATTAGTCATAAATGAAACTGAATGCTTTTATTGGTAGATGAAATCCCGAACCATTTGAAACTGTTTTTTAGGACGGACCTATAATGATCAATTGCAATTATTCATTTTGTAATCTTAATATACGTTCATAAAAAATACTGTTTTTAAATAACCGGTTGAGCCACCAGTTCCATTTAAAAAAAAAAACCGACTTATTTTGAAAATTTGTAGTATATTATTACCTTTTTAATTTCTGCAATATGACAGTCAAATTAAATTTTCCGATTTTCTTCCTGTTGGTCCATTTTTTCCAATAATAATATATATAATAATAATTCTTAAATTTTTCTTTTTCATGAAAATTAATAAAAATAAAAATTAAATTCCTTATTTTTCGTTAATGAATTTACGTATTTAAAATTTAGAAGCATCCACATTTGGCGGATGCTTACAATATGTTGCATATAGAAACATGCTCATTATAAGCATCATTTCTTAATTATTGTTTAATACAATAAGTTTAAAATTTACAAAAATAAAAATATAGTAGTTACCAAAATGATGACTTACTGATTTAAAAAAAATGAATATTTTTATAAATTATTTTATATATAATTATATATAAAACTAAGAATTTATTTCAATTGTTTGGCGTTGTGAACTATGATTTTATTAAAACATCATAAAGGATTTTGCAAATGTTCACTATCGTTTCTACATTTGATTGGATGTTGTCGTAGTTAAGTAATATACATATTGTCATGTTTTTTTATATGTATACGATATTGAAATAAATTAATGATTTACAATGAATGAATTGATGTGGAATTGATAAGATATTTCAGATGACTTAGATGTTATGTTAATGTAATTATGAAATTAATAAAAATAGAATGTGATTATAAGACATATCAGTAAATTGCATTAAATGCATATTGTTAAAGTATATTTTTTTTAACAATTATAAATTAAATTATATGTATTATGGTTAAAGTTAAAATATTTGAATTTGTAAGAATCACCTTTTAAATTATTAAATTACTTTAATTATTGCTTCTCCTGCACCTAACCTGTACGTCGGAATTTTCCCTCTGAGAACATATTGAGGCGTCCTCTTGAAATGTGGCACCAGGGCGATCTTATGTTATTTTACTTTTGACCTTCTTACCTACACATCTTGCTAACTTTCCTGAATCAACCCTTCAAATTAGATGTAATTCTGACAAACTGTCATTGTACTTTGTTGCTTAATACCGATTTATATTTCTAAATTATAAAATTGGTTCTTGTTGCTCATTATAATTGACGAAACTAATACAATAGATGTACATACATAACAGTTCAACGAACAAAAATATAAAATTAAACAATCCGACCATACATATGGTCGGATTCATGAGAGGTGGCGTGTCAAGGCCATTAGTATGCAACAATTTTCGACACTATGAGTTTTCTTCTCGCATTCGGTTCGCATGTTGATGAAAGAGATAAAACCTGAAACGTATGTCTGCTATGTAAATTATATGGAACAACAAAAACGTATGTCGTTATTAAAATGCAAGATTCATATGTCACATGTCAACGGCATTGTGCTAAGCGTTAACATAAAATTACCTTGCTCCTTGTTTTATTAAATTTCATTT
>JAFFZR010028025.1:0-15571 GCA_018397195.1 Lethrus apterus | reverse complement strand
TTATTTATAAAAATAAAATTATTTATGGATAACAAATGCTGTAAAGATTTTACTTGTACTCATAATATGTTTAAAAAATTTACAAATAATATGTACATTAATAACAATATATCTGAAAACGAAAATGAAGAGGACTTGAGACTGATGGAAATAGTTAATGAACATTTTGAAGTTCCTTGTATTTCAGGGTTAATATCAAATGTATGATATGATTTATACAACACAAGGATTTACATGTAAATTTTGGAAAATTCGCCCGCTCCCCGTAATTATTTTATAGCGAAATCGAATTAGGATTTGTTATGAGGCATTCTGATCTCTGTCGTTTGGTATGATATGCAAAATATTTCTTTGCCAGTGACGAGATAATCGCGAAAAATGAAGAGGAAATTTACATGATAAGTAAAGTCCTCCGTGGAATTATGACAGTTGACAACGTGCAAATATCTGCCTAGTTCTGTCATATTTCATATTTTCAAACCTATATGTACGTTTGTTAAATTTTACGTTTATACGGATTGTTATGTTAGCATAACTCCGTAAATCAATTCACCTTTTCATTGTTTATCGTTGTTTAGTTTTTAATAAATGATATACGAAACCATTTTTTATTATACTTCCTATTGTATTCTTCCTTAACAGTACAAGTGAGTATTAGTACGAAATATCAAAACCTCTTTTTCGAACTTGGCGCGGTCGGCGATTTGTGGCGATTTTTTTTCTGTATATTGGCTACAAACCTACTTAAAAACCTGGCAACCCTGATTATAGGGTGTGATAAAGTGGATAAAATGGAAAGAATTACAAAATTTAGGAAAAAAAAAATCGAATTGTTTGAACCTTAATTAATTTCAAATTTACATTCATTTGATTGATTTCATTTCTATAATTTTCATACATTTCATACATTTTATTTTTATTAACAGCCAGGGGCATAACCAAAGGAACGTGGGAGTGTATTACATATTTTACAACTGTACGAACGTTACTACCGGTAACGACTGTAATAACATTGGTCATTTCGTACGGATATTTCGCACATCCCCATTAACGTATTGCGTTTGAAAACGTTTCGTATAGCACCGTCGCTTTGGGCATTGTAATGTGATTAAAGCTAACAAAATACTCAAATTGACGGTAACACGTAGGAAAACGATCGATGATAACGACGTTACAATCAGTGGCGTAACGAGCATCCACGCGACTTGAAACAGAAACCCAAGACAAATTCGAACTGTAAACATTGTTAAATATGCGGAATTTGATTATTTGCTCCCTACGTATAAGTACTTATTTAACTAAAAAAATTTGTATTTTGTTTATTTTTACGTTTGTTTTCCTTTGTTTTTTGAAATATTTTGTTTTTTTTTTCATTTGGTTTTTAGAACTGCCGGGAGTATTGAGCGAAAACGACATGGAAGTGGCGACGGTGCCTTTAAACGCGGCCCTTCCTCCTCACGGTCAGAAACCGAGCAAAAAACAAGCGAAACTAATGCAACAGCGTTTAGAGCGTCTGGAACGGGTCAATATACATTTGCACGGTAAGGAGCGAGGAAAACAGACAGGTCGTTAATTAAATACTCCGGACACGATTTGTTCGAGTTTGAAATTTCGCGATTAAAAAACAAACATTTTATTTTTTTTTATTTATTGTGTCTTTTCCTAATTAGTTCGTTTTTCTAGCTTTGTTTGCAGCGGTGGAACACGGCCATTTGGAAAAGGCGAGGACCATATTGGAGTCCACAGACGTTGACGTTAATAGGTAATAGGTAAAAGTTTATTTCACCAAAATTGCATCGACGTTTTCTAGTTTAAATGGCGATCGCTTGTCACCGTTGGACGTCGCCGTCCTCAGCAACAACAGACCGATGGTGAAGATGCTCGTCGGCTTCGGCGCAAGAGAAGGAAACCAATGTACGTGGGCGACGAATCAAAAACGTAACAAGTGAACGCAATTAAAACGAAACTGCAGCTCGCAGGCCCCTTTCCCTACAAGAATTAATTTCTCTCTCGCGTGCGACTTTTCCGCTTCGCATCGTTTTCGCTTTTTGTCGTTTGCGTCGTTTTTGTTTTATTTTTTTCTCTCCGAAATCCGTACACAATTTCTCTTCATTGTCGCACGTTAATTGATTGTATTGTTCGCTCGATTTGCGCGAGTCGCGGTGAAAGGCGTACGTTTTTCTTTCGTTGTGCACACTTTCACGTTTAGGATTTTAGTTTCACGCTCTATCGGAATTAACGATAATGACGTACTTTATGTAATAAGACTTTTAATTAAAATTAAATAAAATTAAATTGATCGTGAATGGGAAAATTTTATTTTTCCAGAGTTTCTTGTTTATTTGCAAAATCTATTTTTTTTCAAATGAAATAACAACAAAATTAAAATTTTTCAGTTGGCAGCCACGAAAAATTAGGAACACATTTAAAACAGCTGCTCGGAGAAGCCGAGATGCGACTCCAAGAATTCGGCGGTTTTTTAGACGAACCGTGCGGTTCTCCATTAAACACCCGCGCTTCATTCTCCAGCATCATAGGAACCGCTTATCCGTCCTCCACGATGACAGGTTCGATGAATATAGCCAGATTTCGTGGTTCGAATGTTTTTCATTTTTGAAATTGTAGGTTGCGCCGGTGGTGATAATGAAAAACAAGCTATAGTTTGGGGCAGGAGGGCGAAAACGTTGAAGAGGTTGGTGTTGGGCTTCGCGCAAGCAAGACCGCCTGATCAACCGTCCGTGGTCGCACTTGATATAACTTCATCGAGTTCGGTGGCACTGAGACTTCAGGAACCTGCTTCGGGCGATTCGGCCATAACTACGAAATTTAAAGGTAAATTTGTAATTTTTTTATCGACTGTTACAAGCTCCAATCATAAATAGTACAATGGTCGACGAGAGCCGATTTCGCACCGATAACCGGCGAAAAGGAAATCTTCGATATGACGCGGCCAAATTGCTGTGTGGAATTGACGCAGGGTCGAAGGTATTTTTTCAGGGTGGCGAGTGGCAATTTAAAAGGTTACGGAACGTACGTGTCGTCAACGCCGGAATCCGTTGTGCCGTCCTCTTGGAGAGAATTAGAACGGAGAGAATCTAGGTGAGTGGTTGCCATTCGACCGACTTTATAATCAATTCATTTAGATTTGAAGGAAGGCTGGAGCAACTCGAACAATTAATGGATGAAGTGCGGCATGTTAGGCCGGGTAGCGAACTTTTAGAGATGCCTGGCCCGCAAAGGCGGACACAAAGGAAGAAAACGACCATAAAACAATTATTTTCTGCCGCTAGTAAATTTCAAAAAAATTTAAGGAGGTAAATATTTCGATTTAAGCGAACTTTTACTAATTGTTTAATATGTAGGGGTATCTATTTGGCGTGCATATTGTACCATGAAGACAAGGTTCTGGTGACCAATGAAGACTTCTTGCCTGTGATAGAAATAGACGAAAATTTTCCTAGTTGTATGCATTCCGATCATCATTGGTTCATGAAAGTGGCGTGTACTTGGGACGATACGAAAACTTTGCGCTCCGACATGGAGAAGAACGCCTCGTCCGCCATTCACTTCCGAACGAAACTACTTTCAGCAGCTCTTCAGATGCAATCGGCGCTCTGCTTGCAAGATCTCGGACAATTGTACTATAAACCGTTGCGCGATTCAAACGGCACCGTTGTCATTAGCACCGTCAACTACGTCCGAACTCCCAAAAGCGTTTCCGTCTTGAACTCGCGTTGGCTTCCCATGAACAAGGTGTACAAGAAGATGGTGTTGAGTGACGATCACAACATATCTGAAATACTGATGGCTTCCATACAAGAACAGATTAATTATCACCAGGTCTCCGGCTTGAAGTTGAGCAAGGGATTGTATTTGGCTTTCCTCAAAATGCAAAGTTCCGTCGATCTCATACAGGTGGTCGTTCCGGCAAAGTCGCCTAATATGTTACCGCACTGCAAAATCAGAGATAATCCGCACGTCTCGGCGTAAGCAAACTTCATTTTACACTCAAAAACTGTGACTATTTAAATTAAAAGTTGTTTTATTCTATTTATAATTGGGTAAATTTCGATATTTTAATAGGGAATTTCGATAACCATAAGAGATACAAAAAAATTACCCTACCATCGTCGATCAGTTTTTTGGAGAAAAATTCAATGGTGAAAACCAACGTTGGCTATCGTCTTTTGTTTTCGAGTTATGTGCAAAAAATCGATTTTTTCAGTTTTCGTTTTATGGCTATATCTTGCTTATTTGGAAAAATTAAGGAAAATAATGTCCATGTTCTTTAGGCACTTTTTTGATAAGAATGCAGTGGCGTTGTTAGTTTTTTGAAAAAGTTCTCCATATTCGAGTTGTGACATAAAGTTATAATTTTTTATATGGAACTCATAGTTGGCTGTGGCTTAAATAAAAAGATAATTTTTTTCCCTTTTCAACAATATATAACATGTAAGGCCAATTTTTAATTAACATAGAGATTTTTCAAAAATTCATATTTTCCAAGGTCAGACTTATATTGAATATTCAAATTGACGTCCATCATTCGCAACACACAATTGAAATCGCTTTGAAACACTCTGAACTGACGTTGATACAGAATTAACACACAATTCAGCGTAACTTTCATAGCAAATTGTTAAGATAACAATGTTGTTATCACTATAGAAACAGGTTTTTCATTGGTCGAAAAATACAAGTTGTCATGGTGATAGCAAAAATAACAACATAACAACTTTGTTAAAAGTTACAGAATACGGCTGTATATAACATTTTCTCTTAGTTCGTTCATATTATTATTAGTATTTTTAAATGGGGTTATATTATGGGATTGCTGGTCTAGTGGCTTAGTGAATAGGCTAGTAACCTCAATGTCCTGGGTTCAAGTCTTAGTGGCGGACATCGTAAACTCATAAGTATCACAGATATAAATTTTCAATGTTTGTGGCTTTTAATTAGCCTTCCGACCGACTATTCTGATTAGGTTTTCCACGTTTCATAATCCTTGCAGCGTATGCTGGAATAGGCTTTAACATCTGTAGGACGGTCGTGGCCGTAACCAAATCCCTCCCTCTCAGTCCAGGTAAGTTCTTCGAGCTTTGGCGTGGTGAGAGGGAAGCAAGGGAAAAAATGTCTATAATGTGTCTCAAAACAAAGAAATTGGCGTTTATGTTTGACTTGCAGATTCAGAATTATTATTACTCTGAATAAAACATTGTTATATCAAACTTTATTCGCCTGCACGCAAAAATGAACAACTGACCTTGAAAAGCATGAATTTTTGAAAAATCTGTATGAAAATTAATAATTGACCATACATGTTATATATTGTTGAAAAGGGAATAAAATTTCTCTTTTTAGTTAAGCCACAGCCCACTATGAGTTCCATATAAAAAATTACAACTTTATGTCAGAACTCGAATTTGGAGATCTTTTTCAAAATCTAACACCACTGCATTCTTATCAAAAATGTGCCTGAAGAACGTGGACATTATTTTCCTCCATTTTTCCAAATAAGCAAGATATAGCCATAAAATGAAAATTGAAAAAATCGAATTTTTGCCCACAACTCGAGAACAAAAGACGATAGCCAACTTTGGTTTTCACCATTAAATTTTTCTCCAAAAAAGCGATCAAGGATCGTAGGGTAATTTTTCTGTATCTTTTATGGTTATCGAAATTCCCTATAAAAACATCGAAATTCGCCCAACCTGTACAATAATTCATTTAACTAACTGCTTCAATAACTGTTTTACAATAAACTAACAGTTATTTGCTATTTTTCAAATGTTATCCCATGATCAAAGGAGAAGAACCAACGAGGAACTAATTTTAAGTGATTTTGGAATATTCTCATGTATTCATAATTCCGTTATATAATGTGAAAAGATCTGTAATATTAAAGAGTCTCAAAAAGTTCATTTCTATAGCTTTCATAATCCAGATGTTTATTATCTACATATAATTACAAGCAACCAAAATTTGATACAACTGAAAGCATCAATATTACTTGCTAGAAATTGTGATTAGTAGATAATTATTCAAACAACTATATATTATATTATGGTAAACATTAAACAAAAGAAATATTTTGTTTATATTTTGGTTACATTTAAGTTTAAACAAATGATTATCTTTACAAATGGGGAAAACAACTTTCACTATAACTTGACAAAAAATAACAATTTCCCTGTAATAAATTATCTTAAAACTAATAAGCATAAAATGACTACAACAATACACAAATCAACTCGTAAAGATAACAAAATATAAACACTGTGGGCAATATAAGTTTGGTAGACACACATACAAGGAATTATCAGCAATGACATTATCAGCAAATTATCAGTAAAAGCAAATAAAACCCTTATATGCATCACTCACAGAATATTTACAAATTTAACAAGTCGGCAATCAACAATTTTTGATGTAAATCAAATTTTAAAATAAAGGACAATGGAAAAATGCAATTTCAAATATGTGATAAAACAACGCTTACCTGATATGTGGAATTCCAATTCCTCCATGTAAAATCTTGTACAATTTGCTTTCATATAATAGTTGTGGATGTCTCGCACGGATGTTTTCAAGTTTAACTGCAACTTCCTACATGGAAAAATTAAATTATCTTTCTTTTCAAGCATCAAGTTCTAATGATTAATCACGGCTCACAAACAAAAATAATGTCCATGACTCCAAAAATAGGTTGAGTTTAGCGTTTTAGTGCACGAAGGTGTAAACTTTCGATTAATTTTCAAATGTGTATATTCTGTGTTATAGGGAATTTATAGCTTATTACTTCTTCGGGGTAAATCATGCTACTATAGGTTATGATCCATATGAAACACAAAAATTGAAAGTATAATTTCCATTAATTCAAACTGACATAACATTGACAAAAATGTTGCAATATGTTGCAAGCGACTTTAAAATCAAATATAACAGAATAATACGATATGAAATTAAGAATCAGCTCAAAGTGAGACCTTTGTAGTCTCACATCCTGGATAGTCTAACCTACTTTTTTGTGAGTTACAAAATTGGGTGTTCACAAATATGCACCCTATGCAAGGTCGATTGTGATAAAAATAACAAAATTAATAAAATTGGTTTAAAATCTTGTATGATATTAAAATTATAAAAAAAAATAATGATAGGACTGCAACTGATATGGCCGCCAGGATTCGAAGAATACGGTAATGTCGCGACATGAAACAAAGTAGACATTACGAAAACGCACAGAACGATCACACATCATTTAATTGATTCTCACTGCGAGCTAAAATCGTAATTTTGATTGATATTCACCTCGCCATTTGTGATATTGATACCCAAGTAAATGTCACCAAATGATCCACTACCGATTTTTCGAACTAACCGATATTTTCCTCCGACTATAAATTCAGGCTTGAGGACCGTCGACGACGCCATTATTGTAATTTGAAAATTGTCTTTTACTAGCAAAATATATAAAATTTAGAACGTAGAGCCACAAATATTTTGTGCACAATTAACTATCACTTGTTCATACAACACCGCGACATGTCTAACGTCGCTGACTGATCGTTGTTTGTGACGTCATAACACTTGATCCACCTATCGTGAAATTTCGCAACTCTTCAAATATTCAAAATAATGATTTAAAAACGAATTAAATTCGAAGGTACATTTAACAACAATTAGTACGTATTCAGTTCAATTTAATCAGCAAATATTTAACAGAAAACAAAAGTAATTATGCAAAAACAATTTAATTCAATGCATTGTCACCAACATGAAAAACTAAAACCAAAATTATACTAAAACTAAACAGTTTCACGCGTTTAAATGCCATTATTACAAAAATCTTTTTATTTATTTTATTTATTATTATTTGAAATTTTTAAATGTACACAATGTGCCAAACCAATTTTGCAAAATTTAAAATTAGCATGTTGGCAGTATAGTATAAAATTGTGAAACTAACCTCAATACTTGCCAAAGTCAAATATATATTTTTGATCAGCTTCTTTTGTGTTAACTAATCCAAACGTTAAAATGAGTTATATGACAAGAAATATTTCAAGAATATTTACACAGGTATTTTTTTTACTTATTAGTTATTAACCTCAAAATCAATTAATCAGTCAACACATTTAAAGATTCTATTTCCAGGCAACACAGAACGCGATCGTAAGGAACGTTCATTCATCAACAGCGACAAATCCTACTGTTGTAAGTACAATTAACCTGTTATGTAATTATCATTTATTTACTTTGTCAAAGGCAACTGTTGCTGAAAGACCCGATACAAGAACCACCTGCACGTTAATACCAGGCGATGGTGTTGGTCCAGAATTGGTATATTCAGTTCAAGAAGTTTTTAAATCAACCGGCGTACCAATTGATTTCGAATCATATTTTTTTTCTGAAGTTAACCCCACTTTAAGTGCACCTTTGCAAACTGTAGCAGATTCCATTACAAAAAACCGAGTATGTTTAAAAGGTATCTTAGCTTCACCTGATTATAGCAATACAGGCGAACTACAAACATTAAACATGAAATTAAGAAATAGTCTTGATTTATATGCGAATGTCGTCCACGTAAAGTCATTACCCGGCGTTCGTACAAGACATCAAGACATCGATTGTGTTATTATTCGTGAACAGACAGAGGGTGAGTACTCTGCATTGGAGCACGAGGGCGTTAAGGGCGTTGTTGAGTGTTTAAAAATTGTAACTGCCATCAAATCACAAAGAATTGCAAAGTTTGCATTTGATTATGCAACCAAAAATAATCGTAAGAAAGTAACTGCTGTGCATAAAGCCAATATTATGAAATTGGGTGACGGGTTGTTTTTGAGAAGTTGTGAAGAGGTATGTATAATACATTTAATGAAATATAAATTTTGTAATTTTAATATTTAGATGGCTAAACTGTATTCAAAAATTGAATTTGAAAAAATGATTGTCGATAATTGTACCATGCAGATGGTATCCAATCCACAACAGTTTGATGTGATGGTTACACCAAATTTGTATGGAAATATTGTTGATAATTTGGCATCGGGATTGGTTGGAGGTGCTGGTGTTGTTGCTGGAGCTTCATATTCGGCTGAATGTGTTGTGTTTGAACCAGTAAGTTTTTTTTTTAGTTTTAAGTGCAATTTTCTATTGGAGGGAATGACTGGTCGATAACCAATTTTGACTAATAAGTATGTTTATTATTATTCTATTGGAGTTTTTTTTTTTTTTCAGGGTGCACGTCACACTTTTTCTGAGGCTGTAGGCAAAAATGTAGCAAATCCAACTGCCATGTTGCTGTGTGCTGCGAAATTATTGAATCACGTTAACTTACCAGCATACGGAAGCATGATTAGAAACGCCATTGATAAAGTCTTAAAAGATGGTAAAGTACGTACAAAAGATATTGGTGGACAATCAAGTACACAAGAGTTTACATATGCAGTTATACATAATTTAAAACCAATCTAAGAAGAATCATTTTAAACTGGAATGGAGTGTTGAATATAAAAATTACCTTTCAACTAAATTAAAATTATTTATGTTTTATTTATTGTACCTTGTATAGTGTTTCTATTTAAATGTAAATGTTTTAAGTCGGTATTTTTAATTTATATTTTAAAGACAATAAGAAAAGAAAGTTATACTAGAAACTAAATAATAAATTAGACATGACATATTTTGTGCTTTTTATTGGTTTCTAAAAGTGATAGCAACATCTTATTCTATTTTTTTTCCATTTAACTTAGACAACTTCTTGATTCTTGGGAAAATAATTGGTTACTACCGTTCTATCGGTTTTGCCAATTCCAAGATTCTAGGAGTAGCTACATACTTAAGAGCATTTGGGCTTATGGTAAATGGATCTTCTTTTAAGTCTGCTTCTCTTGCATTCTGCGTTTGTCTGGGAGCAGAAAGTACAAGAACTCTCGGAGTAGCTAAAAAAATTAAACCAATATAAAATAATCCAAAAATAAAAGATATTTGTTTATGTTTAAAATGATGTTATCTATTACAAAATAGAGGCGATAGGAAACTGGAGAGGCAACACTTAAAGAATTGAAAATATTGTTTAAGGACTGGAAAGCTTTAAATAAATGGATTTTGAAACAACGCAGGGCATAAATGAAGTATATGGATTATCCCATACATACGACTACCCAATTACACAGCGTTGTTAAAATCTAGGATATGTGTGTCCACATAGCTTGTCTTGTTTTAATTTTATAATAATATACCCACGTATAGCCAGAAGAGCACCCGGTGATACAAATCCTGGAGGTAGTTGATGCTCTTTGACCATACGAAATGCAGCAGGTTTGGACAGTTCTAAAACTCTTTCTGTAGCTTCGTAACTTAAAGCAGCTGGATTGATCTAATTTAAAAAATGTATCACTATTGCTAACTTCGTTATTTTTGGAGCTACAGAGTCGGTTAAATGAGCAAAGATGCAATGATTTTTCCGCTGATTACAATAGTCCACAAAAAAAAAAACAATTGCGCATCACGTTTCAGAGCCGACTCAGATAAAATATTTTTTTAAATCGAACACCTGTACGTGATGCGCATTTGTTTTTTTATGTGGACCATTGCAATCAGCGGAAAAACCATTGCATCTTTGCTAATTTAACCGACTCTGTAGCTAAAATAACGAAGTTAGCAATAGTGCCCCGATAATTTGAGACACCCGGTATGTATAAAATAATGACAATTGCTTACTTTTGTGGGATCTACTTTTTCCGTCTCGATGAATTTCTTAACAGAAGATCGTGGCGTTGACATTTCATCCATTCTAGGTTTCATTGCGTCCAAGTCTGCAATTGGCCCTCTCTATTTAAAATTAATACTAATAGTTAAAACTTGAACATAAACAATTAACATAAAACGTTAACAAAGCATGTATTTAAAGAAACTTACAACTATTGGTTCTGGTTCATGTAGTCGTTTTGGTTGCGCTCTCAAATTTACCCATTCAGCTCTCCTTTTCTCTATTTCCTCTTCTGATTTGCTATCACTATCTTTTTTTGCTTCCTGTTTACCTTTTGTCTTACCTTTATCTCCATCGCCTTTTTTACCTTTCTTATCTTTCTTACCCTTTTCTGCCTTGCCGCCTTTCCCTTTACCACTCTTGCTGTCTTTGCTTGTTTTACTCAGTTTGGAAGGCTTTGAAGCAATACTTAATTTGCTGCTCCTGCACAGGGCTTAATTTTATTATTATTATAATGCAGTATTTTGATAACTTTATTATAATTACTTAAGTAATAAGTCTCTCTTCTGTTTTTTATAGTAGTTGTATATCGAATTCCATGTACTGTCCATTGTTTGGTCTATAACTCTCTCATATTTGGGGATCGTTGATGGAAGTTTAGCATACAACCTTTTATTAACGGCTAACGTTCTACAAACAAATTAATATGAAAGAGTGAAAATAGCTTATAAGATAAAAAGATTGTATAAAACATACCTTAAAGGTGGTCTGGACATATGTTCAACTCTATCTGTAATATTAACATTGAGTGCACCTTGAGCGACCCCTGAATTAAAATGATACTCGGGTCTCTCAAATTTCGCACCAGGCCACTTCGCATTGGCGAGGAGATTGATTCGCCAGTTTTGTTTGAACTTTTTCTGTTTAGGCTTTACCTGATCGTCTTTTTGTGAAATGGTTGGTTCTGATAATGTCGTCGATGGTGCATTGCTTTTACTGGCTGTCGTTGCCATGATGTGTTAGTGAAATATACAACAAAATTTGTGTTGCCCAAGTTAATATTTTATTTTTTTTATATATAAAAGTATTAAATACTTTACGATAAATTTTGACAATCAATTTTGTTTATTTTTTTGTTACTGTGGTGATTAAAAAAGGGATTGACAGAAAATTTTTTTATTAAATTGTTAATACCTTGTGATATAAATAATAAAATAGCATAAATAAAAAAATAATTAAATTTTCGGATCGGTCGGTTGAAGATTCACCAAAGTTTCTGAAATTTCCCACAATTTCTTCGCTTTTGTCATATCTTTCGCCCCAGCACTCAAACCTCTTTCTTTACAATCCATAAAATATCCACCACTGACAGACTTAACATCTTCGGATACCGCCAAGTAAACACTCGTTTGACATCCTTGAATCGGCGTTTTGAAAAAATTCTTTACTATTAAATTCAACGGCCAACTCAACGGTGCTGGGACGTTTCTCCAAATTCCCGAATCGATCATACCTGGATGTAGACAATTGGCCGTTACGTTAGTTCCTTCCAGACGCTTCGCCAACTCCAATGTAAAGGAAATGTTTGCGTATTTCGAAACGTAATATAAATAGACAGGAAACCATGTATCGATGGGATTTAATTTATTCAAGTTTAGGCAAGCCAAACGATATAATTCTGAAGCTACGACTACAATTCTACTTGAGTTGGATTTCTTGAGCAGATCTACAACAATTTAAAATTTAAACATTGAAACATAAACACTATATCGAGACATTTGCACAGAATCTGAATAATTAGAATAAATTTATTTACCAATAAGTAAATGTGTAAGTAAAAATGGTCCAAAGTGATTTGTTGCCATAGTTAGTTCCAATCCATCTTCAGTTACTTTAGTTTTTGTTTCAGCCGTTCCTGCATTGTGGATGAGTACGTCTAGCTTGGGTTCTGTACTGTTTATCTCCGAGGCAAACTCACGAATTGATTTTTGTGATGACAAATCTAACTTCTTTACTATTACATTTTCATTTCCGGTTGATTTAATAATGTCATCTGTAAAAAAATTATATGTATCTACATGTTTCCAGAACTGTGATCACACCATACAAATTACTCTTGCTTAAAATTATTTAATAAACTGCCACAGAATATTAGATCAATAAAAGTGTATAAACAAGAAGCGTTCCAACTGCTAGTAAGAACCGAGTCATATTTTTTTAGGAAAGTGTTACAATAGTTAACATAACCTATTTATGTATATTATACCCTTCCTTTCTTGTTGTTTTCAAACTCTCTAATATGTTTCTATACTTGTTTTGAAATGTACTATTATTATTATTTCGCATTAGAATGAATTAAAGGAAGTGAAGTCCGAAACGATTAAAAAATTATATACAGCGTGTCTCAAAAGTTTGGAACAAAATGAGTATCTTTTCGATGGGTGAATATATTGGAATATCCTGAAACAGGTCAATTTTCTTTTTTAAAAAAATGCACATTTTCTCAAATTTATTTCGCGGTGTTCCTTTTCTTTTGGTGCTGTGACGTCATCGGATTTTTTTTGATACCTATCGTTATCTTCCGGCATTCCAAACATTTCCGTATCCCGAAAGCTTCGTAAAATTCATTAATTGTTCAGATTTTCTGACGTAAAGTACACACATTTTTATACAATTGTTTAGAGTATTCCTTTATCTGACAAACCCGCGAAAAAAAGGTTTACGTCACAGCATCAAAACAAATGAACACCGCGAAATAAAATTGACATGAAAATGGGCATTTAAAAAAAAAATTGACCTGTTTCAGGGTTTTCCAATATATTCACCAATCGAAGATATTCATTTTATTCCAAACTTTTGGGACAACCGTATGTGACATTTCTGATAGCCCTGAAGATGTTTCTTACTAAAATAAACGACCTTTACGGAATTCTTTACTTCACACAACAACGGTCGCAGAAGCCTGAAGCCTGCTACATATAAACTCCACGTAAAAATAACAAATAAAATCAAACCTTTAGCTTCGTTTCCAGTTTCTGTATTTCTGCAAGCCATTATGACGCGTGCGCCTCTTTTCGCCAGATCTTTCGCAGTTTCCTTTCCTATGCCGCTGTTAGCACCGGTGACGATAACGGTCTTGCCATCCATCTTGCTTTTATCGTGGAAATAACCGCAAGAAATATATGCGTAAAACTTCAAAAAGGCGATCAGCGTTATAAAGCCGACGATCAGCACAGACAATATTGCCTGAATAAACAGACAACTAAAATCAATTCCCAATAAAATCATTCTGAAACATTAAGAATCAATTAGCGAAGCCGGAAGACTAATGGCAAGGTCATATTTACTGTTAAAGAAATTTACGCACAAAATTTAATTATATAACTGAAGACCATATTAGCTTAAAAGAAGTGAAAATCTTAGATGTGATTATGAAAGATTTTGAAATGAACTTTGTGTTCAGGATTAGTTCGTTAGGTGTTTTGTTGATTTAGTTTTTGTATAAGGTCACCTTTTACATATTAAAATTATTCGACTAGCAGTATCCAATGATCAACAAACTTTCAACGTGAAAATTAATTGATCAAAGTTTCCTCGAGTCTTTGATTTTAAAATTTATTATCCAGATATTCTAAATTCAGTTATGTGTTTTTTTTTGTACCAGTTGTTGAATAATTTCTTCATTTATTGCGATTCAAGAAGAAAAAAACTATCTATTTTTAGATTTTAATTACATAAACATTCATTTCAAATCTATTAGCTGTCGTCGCAAATGTTTATGTCGTTCGTATATTCTCTGCACAAAATATTCATATTCACAAACTATTGCACAAAATTTTATTATTCAAAAAAATCAGTTAAATACATTTCATCAAAAACTGTTAAATTCAAAATATTTTCTCTTACGAAAATTTTTTAAAAAATGGATCAAGCATCAATGATGTATCATTCATCAAAAAACATTAGATATTATTATTATTATTATTATTATACATATTTTTTAATTTTTGTTTTAAAACTTTGACAATTATCATCTCTAGAATACAAAGCCATTGTTTTATTCACTATCGATTATTTCATCAAAAGTCTCAAGCTTTTTATCATATTGTCAAATGATCAAATACTTACTTTCAAAATAAAATTGTATTTCAAGAATAATTCTATTGTAACTAACACTGAACTTGGTTTACACACTTCAAGGTTTCGGTGTATTTGAGTACTTTCACCTCGACGATGCCTCGACGTATCTATTCTTCGGCGACTTCTCAACATCAACGCTAACCACGTATGCTGTAAAATGGGAGTGTCCAAAGTTTGCTGAACGGCTTTTAATTAATAAATCAAATTAAAAGTATGTAAGCAATGCGTTAAAATTAATTGTTATGCGTTTTTAATTTACGCAGTAACTTGAACAGGTATTTTTTATATATAAATTACATACATATAGGTATATATTGTTTCGCACATCAATGTGCCCAGGATAAAGACCACATGTATCTTCTTAATGGTAAGAGATGGAGATTGGTTAATGAAGAATAACTTGCAAAATCTCAAGGCCAAAAACGTGTGGCCCAAAAAAATCGAGGACCTCGATTCGTTTATTAAAAAAAAAAAAACAATTTTGGGATTACTTCTTGTCTTATAAATCATATACCAGTTGTCCTATTCCCCAGTACGAAAATACAGTGAGGACAAAAAGTAAGGAATATTTAAAATAAAAACGAACTCAACCGGTTTTTTAAAAAACGCTGAAACAGGTCGATTTTTGATTTCAAAAATACACATTAATACGTGCAATTCACCTTCCGATTTTCATTTGTTTTGTAGTTATGACGTCATCACAAAAAATTTTAAATGACA
>JAFFZR010028024.1:0-15580 GCA_018397195.1 Lethrus apterus | reverse complement strand
TTAGGAAGGCCATTTCCAACAACTTCTCAAATAAATCTTGACTGTTTTTCTAACTAAATCGCCGTTTCTGTTTTGTACCATAGTTATTTTGAAAAGCTAATTTCTCGAAAACGAATAGATGGATTTCAAAAATTTTTACACCGTTGAAATGCAAATTATGTAAGCTTTTAAATGAGATATCACTAAACCCCTAGTGTAATTTAAGAATTTTAGGGTTGACACCCCTGCGGCTAGGGGGTTGAAGATATGGCGATCATTTCTTCGCCAAAAGTTGTCCCCCATCGATCCAAAGTTTAAGTGTTTCAGCGATTTTAAGAAAAAAAATTAGTTTCTTAGATATTGAGGGTGTTTCGTTTTCCCGGGGACACCCTGTATAATTTCGACATAACGTTCGGAAATCACCGTTATGGCGGTGACGTGTTCATTTTCAAAAAAAAAAAAAAACGGACCGATAATTCCAGATGATGAAATAGCGGCCCAAACTGTGACCTTTGGGCTATGCAAAGGCCTTTGATGTTTTGTTTTCGGGTTCGTTTCACACCAGTACCGATAGATATGCTTATTGACAAAGTCGTTAAGATGGAAATGCGCTTTATCCGAGCACAAGATGTTGTCGACCGATTGAAACAGATTTAGTAGTAACGCTAAATTTCCCATGACCGAGCAGATGTCTAAGACAAACACCGCCCTTCCAAGCCACTTAACAACTTTTTTACAGCGCGATAAAAAGTGAAAAACTAACAGGGACACCTGTATAAGCCTGGTTTGGAGACCAATACATGAATCCACCTAGCGGCGATTGTCGTAAGTTGTCGTTCGCTTCACAGTTTCCTTGTGCTAAGGTTGGCATTAAGACTAAAGATAAATGTATCATTACAAAAGTCGACGCTAGGCGGATCCGTGCATTTGTTCGCGATATTCCACGCCACTTGAAGCAAGACCTGCTCGATATTTATTTGAACATAGAGATAAAACATTGCCTGAGCTTTCCGGACACATTTTAAGCTAAATGGAATTCCTCAAGGATGCATTCGTGGACCCTTGCCATTTCTTATATTTATAAATCGGCGTTACTCAAAAACACCAATGATAAAATTTGCAATTTGTATTCTGGCTTTCCATCTATAATCACCACAAATTTTAAAAGCAACTGAACGTAATCAATTATGGCTAAATTAATCCAAAACGGCTAATGGGTCGAAACTCCCAAATGATATTCTAATGATATTCTTGAATACTAGTTAATTTGGATATGTTAACAAAGTAAACCGCCTGAAACATTCCACGATGACTAATGGGCAGAAGATCCTTAAAATCCTTAATAAACTTCAAGGTTCCGATCTCATTCATTGAGAAGACACTTGGGAATTAATTTGGATCGTAAAACTGACTAAGCAATTAAGCTTGAAATAAAGCTGTCAACGAATATTTATTTCCAAACTAACATTATTTTTTTTTTTAACTAAATTCAATAAGATCTGTTCCATCAAACGCTTTACGTTTGATTAAAGGACCAAACGTCTCCTCAAAACACACGACGAATTTGCATTTGGTGTGTGCGCCTGCGTCGCATTGTCCCGGTCAGGGAACCGGTGACGACGACGCGTTCAGTATCCGCAAAGGTTGCACGGACGCGCTGTCCGGACGGATCATCCTTGCAACCCTTCGAACCGATAGCGCCGGATAAAGTTGGGTTAAGTCGCCGCTCGAATTTTTTTCTGTGTCGTGTCTCTTCCAAAACGTGTGAATTTGTACATGCGAAAAAAAAACACACTCAAGGTATTGTAACCACATGAGCGTACGTAGATGTGTTTCGCTTGTTTTCCCACGTCGTTCCTTTGTTTGCGGTTTATTGAAAATTTCCAATTAGTATGCAAACGCATTCCGCGAACGCGGAACGATTTATCGCGGAATAAAAAAACGTCGACGTACCTTTGTAATTATTCATATTGATCAGATTGACAGCGGGTATTTTGAGGTTTACCACACGTAGAAATGCATACATGAAACGGTCGTGTATACATCTATCTCATAACGTTTTTCCGAATAGAGCCGTGATGGAGATAGATTTTCGTCGATTATGCTCGACTGTAAATAACACTCTATCCTCAACGTTGTATTCTAGGCTTTAATCATTTAAATTTTGTTTAAAAAAAAATATGTAAATGACATGTTGCAGATTTGTGTCTATATTTGGGTTTACCTGAAAGTATAATAGGGGTTTTCATCATTTTAAAAAATTTACAAGAAGCTAGTCAGACAAACACGAAGTATGTGAACTGTAATTTAAGATGACAAATTTAGGATCGCTGAAGTTAATGAAAGTCGAAACGCATTAAATGCATCGTTTGGGTTTACTCGGCTTTTTGTACAAATTTTCGGTTTTCGACAAATTTCATACTACAAAGAAAATTTGTTACCTCAACTCATTTTATTCCAATCCATCTTTATGCAAAGCAACCCCTAAAGATGAACCCAAACCAATAAAAAAAATCAATTCCAAACTTCCAAATAAACTCAGCGAATTGGTACCAATTTTACTTTAATTTGGTCCATTTACAATTTTATGTAACTCAACACATAAAGAATCAAATCAAATCGATAAAAAAATCATCTGAGAAAATTACGAACCCAATAAACTCGGTGAATATCTTCTATAACGCATTTTAGTCAATTCATTACGGTTACGGCCCATCTCAACTCAATTCCTGTTTGAAAATAGGATTTATTATGTAACGTTTGCTCAAAGTTTACTATAACAATTGCCGCAAGGTAATTCGACACAAAATAATAAACCTCAATCAATAAAAATATTGATCAGTTGAGACACTTACATTTCTAATAAATCAATTAATTATTATCTTATATATTCGTAGGTTCGTGTGATTCAAGTTAAATTAATTGGGTTGAGTAGGATTCCAACTCAACATGTCTTAGGAAAAAACTAATATGAATTCTTCGATCAATGAGGTTTGTGATGTTTTCATATAATTTTTTTTCTGGATTGAGATTTTTAAAAGTTGGGTTTAAATCTAAATCTAAATTCAGGTCAAGATTTTGCAACGTCATTTAATTCTTGTTGGGTACTCAATCAAAATTTAAAAGTTAACCCAACCAAAAAGAAGAACCCAAAATTAAAACGTTGAACACGTTACAATCCAGCTTAACTAAAAAGATAAACCCAAAATTGAATGTTGCTCATTCATTGAACCAAAAAAAAAAAAACCTTCGAATTTTATTAAATAATGGAGTTTCAACAAGTATCCTCTTCGTCAATCAATTACTCTTTTGTGTTTGTAGAATTTTTCAAATAAAAATTTTTCGTTTTAGTAATTTTACAGCAAAGATCGTAATGTTAGTTATTAAAAGCAATCTAAATACAAACCAATGTTTGTCACCATTTTTTATTTTTTTATGGCTACCCAAACCCAACCCAAGAGAATACCTATTATAATCCAAACAAATTTCAGCAAAAATTGAACCCAGACACAAACGTTTTTATAAAGGTGATTTTTATTCTTTTTATTGTTCAGGTGTGATCAAATTTTACTCAACCTAATCTCACTGAATAAATTCAACATGAAAACGACTTTTTTTTAAGAAATCTTCATGGTTTGAAGTCTTTATAATTCGATTGTTCTGCTGGTTTGAAATCAAATTAATTCTAAATTTTGTTTAAGATTTTATTCTTTTTTTTTTTTTTGGTACAAAAACCCATCGCAAGCGAAGTTAACCGAACATTTTCCAATACAAATTTCTCATTAAAAAAAAAAAAAAAATGTGGGTTCCTGAACCTAAATGAAAAGAACAGCCATTGCAATTCAAACCAATTTCAATAAAAAGAAACCCAGTTCCAAATCTTTTTAAGGAGATCATTTGTATTCTTTGTGTATTCTAACTCAGTCCAGTTTTATTGAATATTTATTGAAAGTTTTTTCGTTCATTTTGGGTTTATAGATTTTTTTTAAATAAAAATCTTTATGGGTTGACATCTTCATAATAATGATCTTTCCGTTGGTTCTAAATCGAAATAATTCTAAATTTTATTTAAGGGTTTATATTTTTTTTGTTGAGTACACAAACCCAACCCAAGCAAAGTTCGTGTCCAAGTTGCAAGTTAAGTAATATTCTTCTAATTTACTTTCGTATTTTAAGAGACTTTAAATCTGATCGAGGTTGATAAAATTATGAAATTTTATTATTTGATGAGTTAAAACCCAACTCAATTTATCAAAACCCAATAAAAGGTTAACATCAGCAATCGAACCCCATTTTTTGGGGTTTTATATTCTTCGTATTTTTTATAAACCCAATAAATATCTTATGGAAAATTCAGATTTTCAAAACCCAACATGAATACGAATTTTTATAAAAAAAAAAAAAATATTCTCAAATAAACAGATTAATTAGTTATTTCAATTAAAAAAAAATCAATAATATTTTAATTGGTTTGCAAATTAATTTAGGTTGCTGATTGTTCGTTCACTCAACTAAAATAAACCCAAAAACGAAACAATTTTATACAAAAAAAAAGACTGAAGAAACCTCATTTTGAAGTTGGTTTGTTTTATTTTGTTTTATTTAATCTCATGATTGATACTCTGGAAATTATAAAATAAATCAACAAAGGTGAATGAAACATAATTTGGGTTTTTCAGTCGCTGGGCTGGGGTTTGAATCTCAAAGCCTACCAACAAAAATGGAACAAACTCAATTTGAAAATAAGGTTCTATTTATCCATGTTTTTGCGATTCTTGCGATTCAATGAAATAATATTACAAAAACAAATGATTGAAGAAACCTCATTTTGTGATAAATGGAACAAACTCAACATGTAAATGTTTTTCCATCTTTTTGTAAAAATCTTGCGATTCAAACGAATATGGACAAGTTCCGAATGATGCCAATCGGTAAATGAAGATTTCTTTTTTATTAGCGTGCTCGTACCTCGGTCAGTTATACATCGGTCTCACAATCTACAAGGATGCGAGCAAAACATACGTAGTTCAACTCTCCGTGTACCATTTTAGCGTCTTTTTAATTTAATGCAATTAACTAAAGACATTTTCATCAAAATTTTGGAATTAATTGCTCCAAAGTCTCGTTAATTCACACCGATATCGATGATTCATATGTGTAAGGTACACAATGCGCCATCATTGTAACTTTAGCTATTACTCATCGAAATAAATCAAAGCGGTTTCCGGGCATAGTTTAAAAGCGTCGTCCGACCGCAAAACTAAACGGAAGTAATAACGTCTTTTGTTTTCGCGTCGGTCGAGGGCGAGTCTTCGCGCGTTCGCTTCGCCGCGCCGCCGGAGGGCGCAACTCGCCGGACCCGACCCGATAGACCTCCAAGACACCTATTTGTCATGCTCGTCGTTACGTTTTATTTTAAATTGCTCGCGATTATTTCTTTTGTTCGATATGAAGCGGAGACGCATTCGCGACGTAATGAAGGCGTTTCTTTTTTCGTCTTGGACGCCGCCGCGCCGCTTCCGAGACGCCGAACAAAAGAAGCCGACTATTTATTCGCGTCGCGATTGTTTCGAACGTTTCGTTATTAAGTGTTTGCGCGTTTGTCGCGCGTAAAATATAAATTGGAGTTCGGCCTTTGTTTCGCGTAATGTTGTGAAATGAACGAACTGTAATTCGGTTGACGACGGCGACCTCTAAACGTCGAATTACAAACTAGACAATCTAAGTAAAGATGTCGATGTGGACGCGGCTTTACGGTGATAAAATCGAGAAACGACGTTTTAAAATTTGATGTATTGACACAACAAACAATCTAATATTAAATGTCACTTAAAAATTGTATATATTTTCCTTGATTCAAAAACACATACGATTTATCATCTTATTGTTTCTCACTCCACAACTTCCGCCAAAGTAGATATACTATGGGTGTTCTGGCTCAAAAACGCGTGTTATTTCTTATGGAGGTCTCAATTCACTTCACTTCCGGTTCAGATCTCCGCTAGAATCGTTTAGTTCGGCTCTGATAGGATTTCATCGGCTTTGAACTGCTTTTAAACGGGGTCCTGTTGATAACTGTTCCTACAGCCGTTCAAGTTTAACAGGACCCCGTTAGGAACAATTCAAAGCCGATGAAATACGATCAGAGTCGATTAAAGCCGAACAGGGCAAGGAGTGGTGGAAATCCGAACTAAACGATTCTAGCGGAGATCTGAACCGGAAGTAAAGTGAATTAGGACCTCCATAAGAAATAACAAGCGTTTTTGAGCCAGAACGCCCATAGTATATCTACTCACCAACTCCTTAACTTTAATCTCCTCTATTTTTTGCTCTTCTTTGATCTGAGAACTTTAGAATTGTTTTTCTTTTATTTAAGAGTTTCTGATATTTTTCGTCATCCTTATAAGGGGATAAGGAGTCGACCATCGGTCTGTCCAGTCTTAAGATTGTCAAACCATTTCCAACAATCTTCAATGTTCTTCGCTTGGGGATTTTTCGTTGCTCGTCACCTTCAATAATTTTCCAATCTTGAGGGATTTTGTTTACGTACCAGTTGACAAAATGTTTATTTTCAAATGGGTTTGACTGCTTTCATTCTTTCTAATTTTTTCTTTCAAATGAAGAATTTGTAAAAATATTTGAAATATTACCTCACTTATTTCGTAATATGAACGTTGAGAATCAATGGTGTAAACTTGACTCACATAAATATCGAACGAGACGAAATGAGGAAAATACTAAGTTTGTAAGAGTAAAGTGGCTGCAAAGCACAGAGTGTGTAAAAATTAAGGTATTAGTGTTTCTCAACACAAAATCACAGACATAGGTTTTTAGAATTCTAGTCTAAGATCTGTAACAGCCTGTATATTTAATACAAAGAATGTAAAAATAATACAAATGCTACAAAATGTTATATGTAGATGTAATATGATACACAGTGCGCGCCTAAAGTAAGGAATAAGTTCACTAAAGAAAATATTTTGGGAAAAAATCCTCGAACACGTCGATTTTATTTGATAAAAATACACATTTTTACATGACCTTTTCAACCATCATTTGTTTTTGAGTAATGACGTCATCAACAATGAAAAGATTTCTTAAAATCAAGAAAAAAAAATACCTGGTTGCCATTTAAAAAAAAAGTTGATTAAGTCATAACTTAAAAACAAATGAAGGTTCGACTATCAAGCAAAAATGTGTATTTTCATCAAATAAAATCGACGTGTTCGAGGATTTTTCCCAAAAAATTTTATTTCGGTTTTACTGAATTTGTTCTATAATTTAGGCGGACACTGTATGATGTATGTAACTTTTTCTGCTGTTTTGTTCAACCATACAAGTTTTCAAACGCATTAAAAATATACCAGATCCACCTCACTCCCTCCCTTTTTCCACGTTGACAATCTAGAGACAACAGTTCGAAAGCCATTCTAGATTGCCTCTATAGGGGTGTTCTTGCTCGTCTCAAATAAAATAAAATATGAAATAGGCCCATTGTATATAAATTCGCCCATTTTGTTTTTTTAGAATATTTTTTGGAATGAAAAAATTCAACGAAGCCAATCTTGACACACAGATTCTTATATGTTTCGTTTCATTAATGACTTTGGATCACTGTGGATCATACACATTTGGACCATACTGTGAGTATCGGTCGCACGGTCGTTCGTCCGTGCGTGACGATTTGTGATTCGATTGTCGTAAATTCGTTACCTAATCGCAACGCTATGACGTCGCTAATTAGCGAAATATAATAATTTCCAATTAACACGGTAATTAATTGCGAACGCGTTAACGATAACGGTGATTTTGTGAAATATGTTCGTCGTTCGACACACGTTTTATGCGGATGACGTTTCGAAACAATTAAATTTGTATTTCGTCGTCGAAATAAATTGCGTCCGAAGAGATGAAATTTCGATTTTAAAACCTAAAATTATAGTTTGTGTAACATTTGAGATAAATAGTCTTGTTTAATTGGAAAATTAAATCCAAGAAGTAAAATATTTACCTAGTTTAGTGAATCGAATTCTACAATAAAATCTTTATTCTTTAAAATATGTTTAAATCAGCAAATTCTAAGCGCTGGACGGCTATGGTTCATCCCTGGCTCAAATGTAAACGACGAAGGAGTCCTCCAAGAGGAATCCCCTAGGAATGCGGAATTTACAAACTTGGTTAACTCTTTGACGAAGTAAACGGGAAATGGTGCGCTGGTCGGCTTAAACTCCCGTAAAACTTTCTTACAACGTTAAGACTTTGTCATTTGTTGGAGTAAAGAAACGCATCGTGCGTTAACTAAGCCCCCATTTAATTAAATATGCTTCGACGAGCAAAACGCGTAACGTAGGAAAATTGAGAAAAGCTTCGTTTTCTGTTGGCACCAATCCAAAGGTCTGCAAGTGAAACCCTAAGTTTAACGGCGATATTAATTTAATTCTATTAATTGCGATGAATTATTATGCTTGAGCCTGGCTTTCCGCCAGCCGTCCAACGTATTCAATCAAAATCGGAAATAATTCAACCGAGAAATACAAAAATAATATGCACGACGTAAATGTATGTATGTATGTGCGACGATGGGGATTTCGTTCGGTCGAATTCGCTTTCCCGTTATTGGGAAATCGACCGTGACACGTCAAGATATAATTGATTTTGAATTCGGTTATGATTTATTAATTAGAACATTTGTCATTCGGAAAAACCACGATCGGTGTTCGGAAAGCGTCAACTTTTTTACGCTTGTGGAATACATCGAATATTTTTCGTGTTCCTTTCCGTCGTGTTTTCGAATAATTGGCGAAATTTCCATCGGAAACGATAACGACGTTTCAATTGAATTATACATATTTAGATTACCCAGAAAAATGGCTTATAAAATCTTAAAGCTATGATATAGTATGTCCTACTATTAGTGTATATGATCGATAATTAAATAAAACGAAATATATATTTTTAGATATTTCCTTTCACATGTTTCATACTAGAGTCTAAATTAAATATACATGGTCATTATGTCTGTTCATCTTTTGTGTCAATTTATTACGTTCGATGAGTCCATTTTGCAACTCACCGGTAAATTTCAAATCCGACAAAAGAACGTAACGTCATTCCCATGTTGCAATAAAATTATATGGGCCGGCGGCGTGTTGCAAACATATCTAGTCGCCTTTTCGATCGCAAATTTCGTTTGTTCGTGGGCGTCGATTTTACATCTAGTGGACGATAAGAATCACAAAATCGTAAACTTATAGGGGCCGACATCGTCGTTTGCTGCGTCGAGGTATTAATCCGACGAATGACGCCGAAATAAAATCTTTTATTCGACGAACGTGAATTTCAAAGATTACGCCTTATAAACAGGTCGTAATTGAATATAGTTTAAGACTTAAACTTTAAGTATTCAATCTCGAAGTAAAATTCAGATATATGATTTTTTATGTCTACACTACGTCCGTAAGTTCGGAGGAGTAAATTAAAATTCTCACTTAAAAAAGTCGTAGTTGAATATAGTTTCAGGCCGAGTTGCAAGAACGCAAATTAGTTAATCTTCGATTATTTTCTACAGGAACAATTATTATAACAAGAAATTAATTAATTAGTTAATTAAGGAATAATTAATCGTAGCTTGGTGCAACTGGGCATAAGTATTCAATCTCGAAGTAAAATTCAGATATATGATTTTCTATGTCTATACTACGTTCGTGAATTCGGAGGAGTATATTAAAATTCTCATTTAAAAAATTCGCTCCCTGATTGGCTACTTGCGAGACACGTTTACACGTGTAAATTGACGTATTTGCAATCAGATTTCCGGTATTTAATGTTTACATGTGTGACAGTTCACAGATGTTGAATTTAAAGTATTTAAAAAGTCATTTATTATTTATTAACAACATGAAAAACAGTTCTTTATAGAAGTGAAGTGTAACAAGGTCAAGGTCACTTTAATTTGAATGGATTCAAATCAAGGGACTGTAATTTCACCGCCAAGGAAGGGGGCGTTTCCTTGGCGCTTATCAGTAAAAATGTTATAGTTATAGTTTAAACAAGATTTTAGTTTCTCAATTTTTCCTGATTGTAAATAGTAGTCGATAGTTATTAATAAACAAAAAAATATGTTTTTTAAAATTTATTTTAAATTAAAAATTTATTACATTTTTCTCCTTTAAAAGTGATTCCTGATATTTAAAAAAATTTTTGTTTTTTTTTAACTTTTCATAATGAAAGACAGGAGAAATACACAAAATCTAACAGACAATTGCACGAAATCTCATCTAATAATAACCGAACAAAAGTAGAACTGGACGTCTAAATAATTCTGGCTTGTGTATTTACTCCTCCGAATTTACGAACATAGTATAGATGGCTGGGCTGAACACGAATGGATTTTTATTTCCAATGCAATGTCGCACAAATACGACAAGAAACAATGGCAAAGGCCGTAACGAAACTCGTTACTAGATTTAAGTTAATTGAGTTAGTTTAAAAGTTTGTTAATTTTGTTTATTTGTTGTCAACTATTGTAGATAGCGTAGATGATAGAAAATAGTTGAAAAATCAGAAGGCTGAACTAAAAACACAGTACAACTGCTTTGATCTTTTGCTCAGCCTTCATTATTTGAAAAAAAAAAAAGTAGAAAGGCTTCAAATCTTGTAAAATTTTCCTTTTTATCGATGTTGTATTTTCTATTAATTTTTCTACGAATGACCTTAGCCTCAATCTTTAAAACGTCCCTCAACCGGCCAATTTCTCGTCTTTTTAAAATCTTCCATCGTTCTACAAACATATCCTTCCAATATTCGTCAATCGTTTTCTCTTCATTATCGAACCGAAACTAAGTTTTAATATTTCCTTCTTAAATCTCTCTATTGGTTTCCTACCATATTATATTTATTTTTTTATTTTACTTAATTTAGCCAGCTCAACAGGTCGAACTTAATTACAGGGAGTCTTTTTATACTTCAGCGCTCCACCTCCTGGCTTTTCGCAAACGTACTCAATCTGTTTCTCGCGTCCATTATTATTCAACACAATCCACTCAAATCCTTATGACCCCTGATACTTTCCACTTCCATTATAAGTTAACGTTTATTTCCCTACCACTTTCCTTCTTGCGTTTGATTCGTGCTCTAACTTTCGCTTTTTGAATTTCTCCACATTTTCTCTCATCGTCCATGGGCGTACCCAGGATCAAAACTACAGGGAGGGGGCAAGCAGTGGTCGTTCAGGTTGTAACATTTTAGAACGGAAATGATACCAACATTTTTTACTAATACAATTATTCTTGGATTTGAAGAAAACTTATTTAAAACTTTCGCCCTACCTAATTTTGTTTCCTTTCATCACTTTATAACCATTTAATTTTATTTTTGCTTCCGGGGGGGTTGCAGCTGCCCCCCTCTGACCCTAGATGGGTACGCCCATGGCATCGTCTCCAAACAAAAACACGTCCTGAATTTCCTAAACTGGCCTTTCAGTCCTGCCCTCTGCTCAGTATTTCTTCATCTTTTATGTTCTAAATGTTTCCACATCTTGTAGTCTCTTTTTCCGTGTATGTTTATTGACTTCTTTTAGCTCCTAATAGTTACTTCTATCCAGTATTTCCACTAGCACCTTTTGATCAGCTTTACGTCGCTTTCAGGTCAATATAACATGCGCTTCTTAAGTATTACACATTATAACTTGTTTGAACATTCTGACAAGTTAGCGTATATGTTAATTTTATTTTTTTGTTCTTTCTAAATCCTGCTTGTCTTTTTGATAACAATTTATTTCAAAGTCCAATCTTCTATGCTACATCTGTAAGGTTTATGTCTCTATAATTTTCAACTTTATCCTCTTTTCCAAATTGAAACCACTAGGCCTCTTCTCCATGCTTCTGTTTCCTTATCCATACATTTACTACTGCTTTTCGTGCTTTAATCTTAGCTACCATGCTTTTTGGAAGTCACTTATAACATCCAATTTTCCTTTTAAATTTTTTGTTTATTGTCAAAATCGTATCCAATTTTTTATCTGTCTTTAATTTCTGTGTCGTCAGTACGGTTTCTTCGTTAGTTGATCAATGCATGTCGAGTATGCAAGCTTTAGGTCGCTTCGGTAGTTACTGTTCACGCCTGATTATCGAACTCCACCGAAGACGATTCTGTATTCTCTCTTCAACAATGTGTTGAACGTCAGGTTTTCCTGTCGGAAAACAGAATTTTTTTACAAGAATATATAGTTATGGAAAAAAGTATCTGGACGCGCATTGTTATCAGAATTTCATGTATGTAGAGTGTTGGAAAAAATATCTGGACGCGCACTGTTATCTTTAAATGGATGCATGCGTTCTACAGTTGAGGCGTTTTAAGGAAGACGAGCTAAGGATTAAGTAGTTTTAAGGATTAAGGCGTTTTAGGGATTAAGGCTTTTTAAGGATTAAGGCGTTTTATGGATAAAGGCGAGCTAAGTGTGAGAGGCCTCAATACAAGTCGAACTTGTTTCACCGACGAACGTTGATTGTTGCAAATATTATAATAAATTCGTATTTTAATCCGAAGCGAATGTAATCCGATTTTTGTAGGAAAATACGTCTATACAAATAAATCATGCGACGAGTTCAATTTACAATACTTCGTAAAAATGGAAAAGTCGCATCGTTCATTTTTATGTTATGGATTTGGGACGTTCATTTTTCCGCCGCGTGGAGGGGACCCCTGGCGCTTTAAGTGACAACGGACATATACATAGAAAAGACCCACCAGACGTCCCCATCGAATCGAATTTCGAATTCTGCACATTTCGAAATTACAATTCGATTTTCGAAGCGATCGTGAATTGAATTCGCCCGTAACATACGTTAGTAGTTCGGCGGGGGAAACGGAAACCGTATGGAGGGGGGCGTTTATCTCGGTCGCTCGCATGCGGTATTTTGACCGTTTTAACGAAGACGGAGAACGTCGTTCGGAAGTAATATAAATAGATGTGGGCAATGTTCCAAGGCGCGCGCGTATGAATGGCAAACGGGCACGGACCGAGCGCAAAACTTAGTGTGTTATTTGAAATTTACGGAAATATTGCGGGGATGAGGTCGGAGTTCGTCGTGTTTGTGCGGTAACTCGCGAGAAATTATTTCTGCGCCCGTTGGCGGAGAACTGACCGCGCAAATGTGGATTGTTTGTTTATTTCTGTTGTTATTTGCGGTTCATTTTCGAAACACGTTTCGAGTTTATTTAGGGAATTTGCTTTCGGTAAATTGACTTACTGTACAAATTAACTAGTTAAAAATAAAGAAAAAGGCAAAATCACATACTTGTGATAGATTCAACAAAGGAACGTGCATAATTGTATCAGAGACATGTTAACATAGATGAGATTCAAAGGTGAAAATTAAGGACGAATACTATCACTTTCTATTAAGTGTAAATACACACTTAATATTGTAATTATGTGTAATTCGTTTAGTGAGGAAAGTTAATAAAAAAGTTGCAATCAATTTTTGTTGTTAAATGCCAATAATTCCAAATCCGGCTCGAAGGACCAAAAAATGAAAGTAGCACAAAAGATAATTTCGATCAATATTTTTTATTTCAAAAATAATTACTTCGTCCAATAACGAATGTGATAAAAATTAAAAACAACGAATGCGGAGCAATTTGTTAACAAAATTAATAAAAAAGTTGCGAACAATTTGAATGGTAATTAAATCCCGATGATTAAGAAGTATAATTCCGGGTCCGGCTCGAAGGACCGAAAAATTAAATTCGTACAAAAGATAGTTTCGACCAATATTTTTTATTTCAAAAATAATTACTTCGTCCAATAACGAATGTGATAAAAATTAAAAACAACGAATGCGGAGCAATTTGTTAACAAAATTAATAAAAAAATTGCGAACAATTTTAATTGTAATTAAATCCCGATGATTAAGAAGTATAATTTCCGATCCGGCTCGAAGGACCGAAAAATGAAAATCTTTAGAAACAATTAGTTCATCCAATTGAGATTTAGAAAAAAAAAAATTTCAAAAAATACGAATTAATTTATTAGCTGAATTAATAAAAATTTGCAAAAAATTTAGGTAGTATTTAAATCTCGATACATGAACATCGAAATCACGGACTGACTCCGAGGAGCAGCACTTAGGCCTAGATTCCCATTGTGCTTCCGCTGTGTAGATGTGTGTGTGTGTTTTTATTTTTGTGAGGAAGAGCTTGTTACTCTAAGAAGTTCGCCCAAATGCCTCTAGAGCACCGTTAGTTGTAAGCCAAAGGTGAATGCTTCAGGCACCTCCCAACTTGACCTATATGGACGAGAAAGAATCGAACCCGAGACTCCCACATAACCGACAGCGATCCAGCCAGTTAATTTCTAATCCGGCTCGAAGGACCAAAAAATTTAATTAATTCAAAAGATAGTTTCGACCAATAAATGTTCTTTACAAAGTAATTAGACGATCGTGGAGCATTCTTACCAATAAAAATATGTTTATATAACTTTGATATAAAAGACAGTTTAATTAAAACGTCCGTTGGATAAATCAGAATTATCGAAGTCGGCGGCGGCGTGGACGTAAAATATCGCTTCGGAAGCCGTTTTAAGCAGATTTGAACACTAGTCCGATCGTAAAGTATAATTACGTTGCATTACAACTAACAAGTAATAATTGACTGGCAAGCAAACATACGTATAGAGTTAGAGTGTAAACAACGGCGAGCGTACACAAAACAAACGAAAACGAAACATCAAGCAATAATCTCCGAAGCGAGGGTCGTTCCATCGTATATTTACATTAATCTCAGTCGGTCGTCGACGTTTCAACCGTTTTAATTCTTTGTTTTGTTTGATATAAAAAAACATACGTTATTTTTGCAATCGCCACTTCAACATAAAATCGAGCGAAAATCATTCTAATGTGATTTTGCCCCCGGACGTCCTATATTTTTTAATTATATACTTGTAACGTCTAACGACAATCTACAGCGCGCTCTAGCGGTGGCGAGTGTCGCACAATTCCGGAGTTCTCACAGTTTCAAACGTGAGCGGTTAACAACACAGTTTCTGTTTATTAGAACTCCATTATGTAGGGAATTTATTATCGACAGCCCATTATCCGAAGCGAACGCTGCGCCCTATTCGGGCGCAATTAAATTTGCGATGAATGCGAACTCCGTGTGTGTTGTGTGTGTGTTTACGCCCGTCGACGTGCCTGCTGTGCAAGAACCATTGTCACATGACTTGTCTGCGAAATTATGCGCTTGGTTTACTAAAAATGTCATTAACGAAATTGTTACCGACGAAATTCCTCGCGAGGTTCGCAAATTTCGGAAATTTTTACTAAAAGAACTTTTACAACAAAAAATTCTTCGATTAAAATTATTAATTTATTATAAAATATTAATATTAGTTAGTTTTGCCGAAATTGCGATAAATTGGGACAGAATTCGCGTGGAACGCATCGGAGACGAGAAAATCAATTGAAAATTTCAATTTTCCCTTCAAACGCATTTTCACATTTTCCAGCAAATTTATCAACTTTTCTTTTTCAAATGGCAACGTGCCCTCGCGACGCGATTTTCCGATGCGAAATTTTCTCCTCTTTTCAACGGTATGCGA
>JAFFZR010028023.1:0-15586 GCA_018397195.1 Lethrus apterus | reverse complement strand
CTTCAAAAATTTTCGTCGGAGATAAACCTGGCAGATTAGCTCTCATCCTTTCTAAGTTTATTTTCCAAGTATTTCCTAATGGACGAGGACTATAATGCGGAACTGTTTTTTCCCATTCACAATGTATCAGTGTTTTTCTTTTTTGCAGCTTTTGAACTTGTCCCTACGTTTGAAGAAGTCGACGTATCTGAAGCCTGAAGCCAACGGTATATGATCTTCTATGTCAAAGTCGTCACAATCATCTAAAATATCTTCTTGCGGAATTTCCAGTTCAAGCCGTTCTGCAATATCGTTGACATTAGGTATTTCTAGATCGCCATCGTCTACATCTTCTTCATCGGCAAGATTATCGACTTCAGGGAGTAAAGCTATAATATCAGCCTCGATTTCCGCGGCTTCCACGGCTTCTTCCAATGTTCTAAACGGTATTCGAAACATTTCACTGCAGAAGATTTACTAATAAACATTCATACAATATACTGCGCATCAATGTCTTCAAAGCCCAGTGTCCTCTTTCGAGGACACCTAGACTCAAAGGCACTTTGCAAAAAATATAGCTTGCAAGGAATAATTTTTTTGTTGTGAACAAATAATATACCCACATATTATCTCCACTAAAATAAAAATAGAAGGTGCTTACATTATGATATTTTTTTTTTATTGAAAATGTAAAACGATGCACGGTCTTCATAAATAAGCAATATTTATAAATTTACAATCTGCACTAAATGCCTATCTGGGGTAAACTGACCTAAGAAACCTATCGCTTCCCTGTGTCTACTTTTAGACGGGGAGGGTCCAATTTGTTTACTTTACGGCTAAGTGCTAAAAAAATCATAAGAAAGTGTCCTCAAATTAATAAATAAATTAATATACCTCCTTGCGTTTATGTGATCCTGATACAAAGACGAGAAATGCAGAATTCTATTTCAAATTGTAAAATACGAATCTTACCAGCACTAGTTGGCATCTTTTTCTTTTCTTTCTTTTTTTTTTTGAGTTTCTAGTTCTTTGATTTCTCTGGGGTGGTTCTTTCCAGCTGTCCCCCTTTTGAATTCAAGGGTGTTTTTCCATGTACACTGTTAGATATCTACTACAAATTGTTCTGCTTCTTGCTTTAATTGTTCCGTAGTTTCAAGAGGTACATTCAGTTGAATGTGATTGGTCAGGTCTTCTTGAAATCCCTCCCAATTAATGTTTTTGTTAACTAATGACGATCTGTGGTCTTTTTTAATGATGCATTCGCTCAATATTAGTGTAACTGGTGAATGATCTGAATGCAAATCAATATTTTCCTGAGCTTCCATATAGTCCGATGAGATTTTTCTAGTAATGAAGAAGTCCAGTAGGTCTGGCATCTTTTTTGGGTCAGTGGGTCAGTAGGTAGGCTTCGCGGTTGATTGGTAGCTACACCCAAGTTCAATGGCTGCTTCATGCAACTGTTTTCCTTTGATTGCTTTAATAATATCAGCTACCTTGTTTTCACCCAATAGCAGATCAGTTATCTGATAAAAAAAATTGTAGGTTTGGAAAAGGCCATCAAGGATTTGAAAAGTCAAAATGTGGTATGTCCTTATGAATGCAATCAACTTGTAAGAGAATACTATAATTGGAATGATGTAACATTAAGGACAGAAAATGTGTATGAGAATGTTTATAAAGAAAATGAGAAGAATTTAGGCCAGAAACTTGCTAGGTAAGTGTGATTTTTTATTTAAATATCAATAAATCCAAAGAGATTAAAATTTGTTAACTTTCATAAATTACGTAGCTTACCTAAAAGCTGAGAGGATGGTACACATATTTTCAAACGTGTGTGTGAATAAATCTTAGCAATGCCCTAGCAGAGAGGCGGTGTGGGACTTAAAATAAAGTAAAATTTTCACACTCCTACTACTACATCGTAGGCCTCCCAACTCTCAAATTCATATTCCCTCCTCATCCAGTATTCGTTCCTCCATTCCTCATTACCGTATCTGAAACGTGCCATCTGCCTTTTTTACTACACCAGAAGTAACCAGGACTTCTCCCATATATTTCTTTGTGCTTGTGTATTTTTTTTGTAATTAGTCTGAATCCACTCTTATCTTTGTTTACTTCTATCCACTAAGTTTTTAACTAATTTCGTTATCATTAATTGAATTTTGGTATAATTTACAGATATTTATGTAGTAGCGTTTGGCCTTTTCTCCTGGTAGTATCGTTATGTCATATAATTCTTAAAATTATGGAACTGCTAGTCCCTAAAAGACGTATAGATATAGCGAAGAACTGTAAAATCAACAAATAGAAGAAAAAAAAAACGCAACGGTGAGTACTTGAAATAGCTACTTTTTTATTTTTGATTTCTTTTGTTATCAGTTACAGCAACTAAAAATGTCAAAAAACGAAATAAAAAAAGATTACATGAACAAATTTCATACCGATATGAAAATTTACTACTATAATTTTATTATATTGCATCAACAAAATATCTTGCCATTTCTAGACGGTAAACAACAAAAACTAATATCAAAAATAAATACAACTTGTCAAATTATTAATGTTTGATGTTTAACTGTCTATTTTACATGTTGTTTTTATAGTACAGCATTAAATACATCAAAAGATAACATGAATTTGTAGATTCTTTAGTATTTAAATAGATATTCTAATTTTAAAATAAATATAGACTCTTAAGAAAAAATAAATAATACTTTATACCGAAATATAAAATTCATTGTACTATTTTTTCCCTTATATAATAACACTTTAATAATGAAGCGAGCTTCAACTATTATACAAATAAAGCAGAAGAAATCCTTTAAAAATGACAAAATTAAGTTTGCAAGAATTTCTATCTGCCGTTTCTTATACTTGAAGCTTTAGAAAAACCATCTTTGATGGTAAAATATATTCTAATTGCATTATAAAAATTATTATTATTAGGCCAGACAGTTTTGATTAGGTACAATATTCCTCAGGTTCAAAGGAATGTTAAAGGAATGTTTGATATTGTGGCGATTGGTCCACTTGGAATTCACATTATGCAACCCGAGGTACCCTAGAGTAGCTCTAACAGTGTACTAATAGTAAGGTAAAGTAAAGACACAAGTATCATAACTATAATGTTTCTTCGCTAGGTTTGGTCTTCTTGAGAAGGTGGGGGTTCTTGACTACTATAGTTCCATGAAAGGCGTTTATGGATACTAACGTCTCTATTGTCATCACGCTGAAATTAAAAAAAAAATTGCATTATTAGAAGCGCTGGCTTAAATATTTGAAACAAATAATACTTTTATTACTTCTTAAGCCCGCCCACTTTACACGACGTACAAAATTAGTTGTATAATTTTGTATATAAAATTATACATATAAATTTAGTGTATGAAAAATGTCTGTTTTACACGGAGTTGTAGAATTTTATACAGGCTGTCCCAGATAGTGTGCTCATTATTGGGATATCGTAAACTGTAAGAGATAGAGAGTTGGTTAAATGAGACAACGCATCATGGCAAAGTTAGCTATGAAATCTCAAAAATTAAAAAAGCTATTTCGATTAGAGTAACATATTCGGAATCTACGTAAAAAAGTATCTTAATAATGTTAAAATACTATTCCGGTATCTTTCCATCGAACTGAGCTACAAGCGAAAATTTAAAATGCCATTTTTTCTTTTTTTGCGTGTAGCGTCCATACCAACCATTATTTTGAATGTTTCTTTTTTTTAATAAGTAGGCCATGATGTAGCGCACATTTTGTCTCATTTAACCAACTCTATCTCTTACAGTTTACGAGATCCCAATAGTGAGCACACTATCTGGGACGGCCTGTATATAACCCGCGTATGGTAACAAGATCTAGATGCTCAGTGAAGTGCGCCATCTATTGTCGATTATTAAAGCAATGCAGTGTGACAAAAAAAATTATTAGACGCGACACTAGACTAGGACGAGTATATCTGGTTATTGGTTTACAAGAGTCTCAAATGTATTTATAACAATCATAACAATAAAAATTAATACTAAACACAATTGAAACATAATGTTAGAGTTCAAAGAATATCATTTTTTTTTTATGTGGTGCTGCTTCATAAGCTCATAGCTTGTCAAAGACTTGCGGGAGCACCATTTAAGTGTGTAAAGTGCTCCATGGCTTTGTTACTATCATCTCCTCTCCGTAAGAGATGTAGCACTGTTAATTATGCCAACAGCGAAAGCTGACTCGGGGGGTATCGAACACACCAGGAGAAAAATTCCTCCTCAAGCGCGCGGCTCGAACCCTCGACTCTTACAACTAGACCACCGAGCTGTTGAATGTAACAAATAGGAAACTACATTATCTCCATGCACAGTAGTTCTTTGCCCACTTAAAGCCCACTTTAAATAAAATTTATTATTCAATTGGGTCATGTAGAATCTTACTATTTTGAATTTTTTATATTTTCATACATACCTTAATATCGTCGACGATCCCAGCAGTATGATATCGTTTGTTATCATTTCTGTGACCTCTCTTCAACATGGCTTGACGGTGTTGTCCTCTACTGAAATTTTCGTATTGATCCGTAACACCTGCAAATAAAAATTCAAATTTTAAACAACAAGTAATTAAAGTTCTCTAAAGGTGATGATAATGTCCTGTACCAAACACCACAATAAACTTATAATCGAAGCAAAAAAAATCAATATAGAAGTTAACACAAGTGCTAATGCTAAATCTAGGTGTTCTAGAAAAAATCAAAAACGTTTCGTGCTCACCTAAACAATAAACGACGTGGAGTAGCACAAAACTTTACAAAACTCTGAAGGACAGACAGAGCAAAAACTCTCACAAGAAATCACTCAATGTTACCAGCTTTCTTCTTCTGGTATGATATAAGACAAGAGAGAAAAAACTTATTATTATGAAAATAAACGAATTGTAACTAAAACTAAAAGAATATAATGCGACACTGATATTGTAATTAAGCCTTGTAGACAATTTGTAATAATTAGGAATTCAATACATAACTAATATTGTGTAACAAACAAGATTTATTAAGTAAATGTTATTTTATTTCAGACATTGTCAGTTCTCCATTTTGGTGTTTTGTTCCCAACACCTGATGAATCCCCAAAGAACTCACTTGGTTGGTTTACGAAATGGCTGGATGGTATATTTAGAAACAGTTACCAAAAACGGAAGCAACATAAGGCTTTGAGAAAGTTTTTCGTCATTTTATACAAATCAGTACTGATAAAGGATCATCACTGGTAGATGGTAAGATATTTGAACCGTTACGTCTTATTGAAGCTCAGAAAACGTTCAGATGGAATGAATGTGCATTCCTTGATGCATGAAAAGTCTCCAGAGAATTATGGATAATTGTATATATTGAATACAGTTTATTAACAAAAATTGTTGTTTTATTTATTTTTTTCTTAGGTTTTTTCCACAAGCAAAATTTTGTTTAATATGTACATACAGTGCGCGCCTGAATTATAGAATAAATTCAGTAAAAGCAAGATAAAATATTTTCGAAAAAAATCCTTGAAGACGTCGATTTTATTTGATAATAAAATACACATTTTTCCATAATAGTCGACTTTCAACCGTCATTTGTTTTTGAGTAATGACGTCATCAAGTTTTTTTTTTTTCTTGATTTGAGATCTTTTTCTTGCCGAAACGACAGTATAAAAATGTTGTCACCTTATATAAGAAAATTTTCCAGTAATGACGATTGAAAGTGAGAAACCGTAAATCAATTAAAATAAAGCAAAAACTCTGTTGCCAAGCAAAAACGTTATCAGATTTAGTTCTGGAATAGATCTCCCTCTTCGCCTCTCCTTCATAGTGATATAACAAGACGCTCCTACATTTTCTGTCATACCCCATACCGTTCCTACGCTGGTTATCAGCATTTTTAATTGCATGCCGCTATAATTTTGGAATAGGCTTTAAAATCTGTAAGATGGTCATGGCTGCAACCAAATCCTGCCGTCAGTCCAGTTAAGTTCCTCGAACTTGGGACAACGGGTGAGACGGAAGCAAGGGAAAAAATTAACTTGATATGCACTGTTATAACAACAAAATAAAACACCGTCGTAACTATTCATTAATTTCAATTTTAAGTGTGACATTAAATAATCATAAAACAATGATGTTTAGCAGTGATGTTTTTAATTAATACACAATACATAAAAATGAATTTAACACCTACCTGCAATAACCGGAACAAAATCGAAACTTGACGGAACTTGACCGGAGGTGCTAGCGGTCGTTGAATTTACGTGTCTCGTTTTAATGAGAGGGGGGTTCTTATTTTGGGATATCGCCAATCCTCTTCTCAAATTACCTCTGGTGGGCGACGGTGGTGGATACGATATTCCCCTGTGCGTCGGACTCAACAGGTGCCCGCCATTTTTCGAACTTGGCACAGACAGAGTGTTCTGATTCAAATTTAAACTGAGAGTGCCCACGTTGGGCGAACCAAGTGTTAAATTCGGCAAACTCTGTCCCAAATTTGTGTACGGCTGCACAGATAAAGTATTCGGAGTTTTGTTAAATAATCGGTGCTTAAACGAATTTTTCTGAGAAACGGGACTTTTATCCGGTGGAAGAGGTTGCACACCCTCATCGCTTGATATCGAAGCTGTCCTGTTTTCGTTTTCTACCGAAACTGCCCTCGAATGATCTTTGCCCGATCCTACTGATGATTGGTCGTTCATTTCTACAGAACCACTGAAAAACATACAGTTTGTTGTAGAATTTATGTTTATTAATTTACTTAATGAAATTAACATCAACACTTAGCCAGCGAGAGTAAAGTTCATACAATAAACTCAAAACTTTGTGGATATACTGGCCGACAGAGTCCTCAAGTAACGTTAATGATAATATACAGAGTGATCGAAAAAAAATTAGTCAAAGTAAGCCCTGAACAAAAATCGGCATGTTTTTACTTAAACCACTATTTATTTCTTAATGTCAAATTGACGTTTGTCAAAAATGTTGTCCAAAGAAATCAAAGCTTTTGTTTTAGAATTGGAAATGAAACAGGAAATGGTTAATTTTTAAAATAGGATTCTAAAAGAAAAGCTTTGATTTGTTTGGACATTTTGACAAACGTCAATTTGACATTAAGAAATGGTTTAAGCAAAGACATGCCGATTTTTGTTCATGGCTTACTTTCACAATTTTTTTTTCGATCACACTGTACATTACTACAGTTGTTTAAAATCTGTATTTTAATTTAAACGAGCGTGAAACTCTTATGACTTACCTATGGCTGTGTGCAAGACTAGAAACACGACTAGCTCTAGAAGATGATGCTAAAGGCGATCTTGGCACTAACTGCAAACTATGGTAATCACTTTCAAGTGCTTCACAAAAACTATACTCGGCATCCAAACTTTCATCCATATAACTCAACTGTTTGGCCTGAGCATATAAGGCCTGTGCTTTCGAAATGCCTTCTTTCCAACTCTAAAATCAATAAAACATGTGAATTTATGACGATTACGTCAGAGAAACCATTAAATATTTCTTTTGTTCTTACTACATACTTATTGCAATTGTATTTTCTTGATTTTTTTTATAAGAAATTAAAGAAAATTTGATTGTGACTTTAACTAAGAATATTTTACACAACATATTTAAATTTTGTTGATTTTGATTAAAATACTTATTGATAAAACAAAGTCTGTACACCAACCTTAAGTTTTCTAGCATCGTTGTTTTGCAGTATAAAAGCAGCGACCGCCATGTCGAATTCGTTCTTATAAATAACTGCCAAACTAGGAGTTTCTTTATTTAATTCGGTGATAACTAAGCGATCAACTAGATAGGGTTGTCTGATTACACGCATCGTCGCACCACCTTTTTTCGTCGATGGCTTACATACTAGTAACATATCCGTTAAAAGAAAGCAATGAACTTCCATCTGGAAAAAATAATACGTAATAAATAAGCATGAAGAAATTACAGTATAAAAAATAAATCCAACTAGATGATCCCATAATACTTTTTACTGGCCATGAGAGGCAGTGTTTGTTTTTGTTATTTTTATTTGGTGAAATGTAAGGTAACCAGATTTGCAATACATTAATGCTGTTCACACATTAAAAGGGTACAGTCGGTTGAGTAAAAAAAAGGTCTTTCATTATTTATCCCTTGCATTATTTCAAGGGATATGGGTTAAGTTCGATCCGTAATTCAAATTCAAAGGCGTTTTGCTAAATGCTGGATGTTTTGCTATACATTCATACTGAATACATTCGTGCATGCTGTACACCTTGCAATAATTCCGGACAATACAGTGCAGTGCTGTACATATGCTCACCCTAGTCAAATGATATGTAAATGCATTGAATGCTTTATAAGAGAATTAACCTCATGATGACGTGGACCAATGAAATTTTAAAACCAAGATCACATGCACCAATCAGAACAATCTTATACTGAAAAGATTACATGGTGCTTTTCTTGCCGTTACGTCATGGTTTTTGACTTAGTAACCATGACAATTTTAAAAATACATTAAATGTCATTTTGACAAACGTCAATGTTATAATTCATTCGGTTAATTCTCTAACCAAAGATCATTCGTACTCAACTTTTGTCTGGCAAGATTTTCATTTATTCGCAATTAAAGGCAATTAAACTCGACCAATTTCTTTGGAAAATTTCACTGCTCATAAATGAAAATCTTTTCGACAAAAACCAGTATCATTATCTTACGTATGAAAAGTTACAAGGTTCGGTATATGTAAAAAAAAACCATGACAAGTACTTTTACTATAATGGGGTCACTGAAAGATGTGGAATATAAAACGAAAATCGATGAGTTCGTGGACTGGTATACAGAGCGTTGCGCGAAAAACGGACAAAGCTGTAGTATCGTTATTAGTCATTCGATTTTCAAAATCCTTAAACCGCATTGAATTGTTCAAAGCCCGCTATAACCTGGCAATATATAACATGTTATATTTTGTAGTGCCTCTGAGCAACGATTGTCAACTTTTTTTTTTAAATGGCAACATATCTTTTTTCGAATTCGATTTTTTTTCTGAACACTGCGATATAATAATATAATATAATAATCATATTTTGCTTGAACCCTAGCGGTAAAAATCAATTAAAATGTGATCACAGTAAAATGCAATTAAGTAAGCTACGAAACGAGGTACAATATGAAAAAAAAAAAATAGTCAAAGTAAGCGATGAACAACGGTCGGCATGTCTTTACTTAAGCCACTATTTATTTCTTAACGTCAAATTGACGTTTGGCATAATATTCAGCTGCTTCAATAGGAAAATGCTCCTGAAATTCTTCATAACAGACAACGTAAGAATATTGCCGTTCACCCGTTTTCTGATTTTAACAAATGTCAATTTGACATTAAGAAATAAATAGTGGTTTAAGTAAAGACATACCGATTTGTGTTCATGGCTTACTTTGACTATTTTTTTTTCTATCACACTGTATCATTTCCACTTCTCCATCAAATTTTCGCACCAGAACTTTTGGTTTCTGCCTAATTTTCGAAAGGTAGGAAGATTTCTATCTGGATATCTCGCCACATACACCCCAGCAACCTCACGTTGGTTTCTAAAACATTAAAAATAAACAGCATGTCCGTAAGTTCGTTATTGTTCACCGTGATAGATGTTACAACGAGCAACAAGCACTCAAAAGGTAAAAGAGACTGACATTTGTTGTTCATCTGTAACGGGTAGGTACCTTGTTTCATGGCTTACTTAATTGCGTTTCACTGTGATCACATTTTAATTGATTTTTACCGCTAGGGTTGAAGCAAAATATGATTTTATGATATCACTGTGTTTAGAAAAATAGTCGAATTCGAAAAAAAAAAAAGAAAACAAAAGATATGTTGTCATTTAAAAAAAAAGTTGACAATCGTTGCTCAGAGGCACTTCAAAATAAAACATATTATTTACTGCCAGATTATAGCGGGCGTTGAACAATTCAATGCGGTTTAAGGATTTTGAAAATCGGATGACTAATAACGATACTACAGATCTGTTCGTTTTTCGAGCAACGCTCTGTATTTAAAAACTTTTTATGCAAACTGTGTAAAAGTACTGATTTACATTGAAGTGAAATTACAATTACCTTAGATGTATTGCTGTCTTTTAGCTTCAGATCACCTTCTAATAATAAATGCCTTCTTCGTTCTGGCGGACAATTAATCATTGGTCTACTTAAATCAAAATGACTGTAACTTTTCAGCAATTTTTCTAAATCATCATCCTTGGATTCCTGTACAAAATATACAGTCATCTATACACATTTTGACATCAAAATTAACTTACAACGATATCGTAACTTTCAATTCTAGCTATCAGACCTCTTAGACGTTCGTTATCTTGTTTCTGTTTCAAGCTAGAATTTACGTTATTAACAAAGTCATCGACGGATTTAATCTGAAATTAAAAAAAAAAACAGATTTAAATTTATGCACACGTTAAAAAATAATTTTACCATAACGGTTAGATTATCTCGTTCTACATCATCCTCTGTATGTTTCAGGATAGCTTTTAGAAGAAGGCCATATTTAGTTAATCGTTGCATAGGCTGCACTAATATATCCATTAATCTTAACCTGAAACAAAATTAATTTAAATTAACAATATACAGCGTGAGTCGGGAGGATCGCACCAAAAACTCAAGGAGTGTATTCTACACGTAAAGATAATTTTAAAAAATTCATATGTTGTTATCCGATTAAGTATTATTTATTTGTTATCAAATTACAGCGTCAAAACAAAATTCCCCAGGCACACTGTTCTAATAATTGCGTTCTTGTAACAAACTGCCATTGACTTCTAAACATTTTCTTCTTCGTTTAAGAAGCAAGGGTGTCCTTGCTCTCCTGATGGATTCATGCCTTTCTTTAATATCAGCTGCAGCATTTCTAATACGTTGAATTAGTGCATCCAGAGTGTCGACTTTTACTTTATAAACTTCATTTTTCATCCAGCCCCATAAAGAAAAGTCCAGTGGTGTAAGGTCGGGTGACCCTGGAGGAAAACTAATAGGACCACCGCGATCAATCCAACGCTCTAGAAATCTTTCTTCCAAATGTTGCCTGACCTGCCTTTCCTAGAGGAAAATTTGGTCGCCTGTGAGGCGATAGTCCAAAATGAAAGGGCCAATTAAATAACTACAACGATACCACACGTTTACCGAAAACTTGTGATGAAAATGTGTTTTGACTGTTGTGTGGAGATTGTCGTCCGACCATACATACATACAAGGACGCATTAATTTGAAAACAAGCGAAAACAATGGCATTTATTACAAGGACGCAATGATTAGAACAGTGTGTGGGAGAATTTGTTCTTCTTCTTCTTAATCTGTAAGTGCCTATCTACCCTCCCGGGTGTGAGGCTTTGGGTGGAGTTGAGTTGTCTCTCGCTGGTGTCTTCCAAATTTTCCTCCATTCTTTTCGGTCATATGCTATATTTCCTATGTCTACCAATTTCTTTCCTCTTCTTTCTAAAGCTTGTTTTACTTGCCATTTTTTCCTCAGTCTGCCTCTTGTTTTTTTTCCGGTGCTTCGTGCTTCAAATACCCTTCTTTAATCTTGTGCTATTCATTCGTTTTACGTGTCCAAACCATCGTAATACACCTTCCTGTATGTTGTCATTTATTGATTTCATTTTTACATTTTCTCTGTGTGTTCTGTTTCTTATTCTATCTAATTTGGTTGGTTTTATTATGTATTTTTCTTAAAAGTGTCATTTTAATAGCTTCCAGTTTAAGTTTGTGTTTTTCTGTTATTGTCCATGTCTCTGAGGCGTACGTTATCAATACTTTTTTGTTATATGACCGTCCTCCTTTTGTTACACTTACTCTAATTTCTTCATCGATCTTCCCTTCTTGCGTTATCATAGATCCCAGGGAGAATTTGTTATGATATGACGCTATAACTTGAAAACAAATAACATTTGAATTTTTTAAATTATATTTACGTGTAGAACACACTCCTTGAGTTTGGTGCGATTCTCCCGACTCACTTTATATGTATATACAGTGTGTCTCATTTTAGATAGCACCACCATAGAATTTTTTTGTATACATTATCGATTTAAAAAATTTCTTATTTCTGATTAAATAAATTAAATTGTACTTTTAGGGTATGTTACTTTTACGGTGAAATGCTAGTCTACTACGATTTAAAATAAACAGCTAAATTGAAGAAGTCGTACCAGGATTTTTTTTATCAAAAAATCTTGTTAATAAAAGTTATTTAGAATCGTTAAAATAATCTAAATCCGAAATTTCATTAAAAACAAAAAAATTTGAAAATTTTTCTCAAAAAATTTCTCTATCCAGAAAATTCTAGTAATAAACTTACAAGTTTATGATTTTTTATTTTATTCTTTTAATTCAATACAATAACAAAAAACGATGCTTAATTACTTAAATAGTAGTATTTTCAACGAAATCACAATTAGCACGTATACCGGGTGTGCCAACTATCTGGGATCGGTCTATTACGCCTTTCCTATTCATTTGATTAAAAAATGTTTCATGTAAAAGTTGTTTGGAGTCAAATACTCTACACCATAAAATTATCCTAAAATATACAGAGTGTTTAATTTCTCCTGTACGTTATACAACTTTGTTATTTTAAACGGAACATCCTGTATATTATCGCCTTTTCAGATTCCCCGGTACAAAATAGGAAATGTTTATACTAAAGACCCCATACTAAAATTGGGCGGTTTTCGAGATATTCCACTTTTAAGAGAAAAAAATTAATTTGGGTAGTTCTCTTTAAAAATTGGCAGAAAAAACTACCCTTTTTTATTGTATTAACCAACACCGTAGCTTCTGTACTAACAAAGTTATCCCATGTGCGGTGATCCTGTATTCATATCGTCGTAGCTCTTTTGTTTTTCATTTCTGGGTTATAGTAGTATAAGAAGATTTTATGCAAAATTTCATTTTCTACCTATAAATATACAGGGTGTTCTGTTTAAAAAATCTAATTATCTGAGTTGGCTCTAAAATGTGAAGCGCAATTGTTTTTTTTTTTGGGTGGACCATTGTAATAAGTGGAAAAATCACTGTATCTTTGCTTATTTAATCGACTCTGTAGCTTCAAAAATAACGAAGTTAGCTATAGTGCCCCGATAATTTTGAACACCTGTATATTCTGGTTAACAATAACTTTAGTGTAAACTACAGGTAGCAAATCATATTCAGATACTTACTATTCCTAAATAAATCTACTTCAGAACGCATTACGTCAATGGTATTACTATCATATATTTTATTTTTTTTTAATACAGGTTTTAGGATACTGAATTCCTATAACTCCAAAATAATTAACTTTAGCTATAGGGAATGCTATACGCGATCGAAAAAGAACTTAGAACTCAATCAAATGGCATAAAAATATACAGGCTGTTCCATTCGAAAAAAAAACGAGTTTTAGCCTTTTAAAGATGCTACAATTCATTTTCAATTTTGAAACACCCTGTATAATATAACGAGAATATTTGGTATTGGCTGTTTAACTTGAAGCATTGGCACAATTATGCCAAAGAATCGTTACAAAGTAATCGTTAATAAAAACGTTATTAATTTTTAAAGAGAACTACCTAAATTAATTTTTTTTTTCTTAAAAGAGGAATATCTCGAAAACCGCTCAATTTTTGAATGGAGTCTGTAGTATAAACTTTCCCTATTTTGTACCGGTGAATCTGAAAATGCGATAATATACAGGTTGTTCCATTAAAAATAACAAAGTTGTATAACGTAGGGGCAAAACTAAACACCTTGTATATTTCAGCATACTTTTATTGTGTAGAGTGCTTGATTCAAAACAACTTTTACTTGAAACATTTTTTAATAAAGTGAATAGGTAAGGCGTAATAGACCGACCCCAGATAGTTGGCACACCCGGTACGTTTGAAAATTTTTGAGATTTTCAAAATTTTTTGTTTTTAATGAAATTAGCTTATTTGAACGATTCTGAACAACTTTTATTAAGAAGATTTTTTTGATAAAAAAGTCCGTAATACGACATCTTCAATATTGCTGTTTAATTTAAATCACAGACTAGCATTTTACCGTGAAGGGAAATTAACATACCCTAAAAGTAGAATTTAATGAGGGACATAAACAGAAAAAAGAAATTTTTTAAATCCATATGTAAAAAAAAAAAAAAATACTGGGGTGGTGCCGTCTAAAATGAGACACATTGTATAAATTGGAAATCTTACCTATTACATTCTTTTTGTGTTTCACACCAAACTAGATAAGCCGTAAAGAGTTCGTTATGTGCATGATTTTCCCTGCAATAGTGCTGACACCGCGATTGTTCCGCACAATACCGAAAGTATGCACAAAACGTATCTTTCATTTTAAGGAAACCATCTAACATATTTTCTATACAAGGAGGCTGTTTAAATCTTCTCATATCTCTAACAAGCGGAAACAAGCTGTTTCTCCAAAATAAGACGTTTGTATCGAGAATCTCTGTTATGTTTGAAAATAATTTTTCCGTGTCTATTTCTTTCAAAAGATTAACGCTTTGCAAATTTTTCAAACACGCAAGAAATAGCTAAAAATAACAGAAAATCTCAAAAAGAAAACAATTAATCAATTTAATCTTACGTCAGTAACAACTTTCAACGTTTTGATATATGCTACTTCTGTTTTTATTAGTTCCCATAAGGCAATTTGTTGTTGCTGTTGTTTCTCACTTAACTCTGTAAAAAGAAATATGTTGCAGTGTCGACTTTTTAAAACGTATTGTACCTTTAGAATCTATAATTTCAGACCAATCATCTTCCAATTTGTACAAGGCATCTAAGGATTCACATTGGCCTTGAGGATATATTAAAGATGTTGGCACACCATGTTTGGTGTAGTTATTTAGGTGATCTATAAGGGATTCCATTTTTGTATCCTATTAAAAATTTATTATTAGATTATGAATATTTCAATAGTTCAACTTGGTTGATTTTAACAAAAAAATTTTTAATGTGAGGTTTCAAATTATATGTATGAACTTCCAAAAGTTATTTTTTTTTCTACTTAAAACGTTACAGTTAATAAACATAAACTTTATTAATTTATTAATAAAGCAAAATTTGCAAAAAATTATAGTACAATTTATTACATTTGAAATATTTTAGAACATTAGTTCTAATATGCATTTCGGTAAACCTTCAACGCAATTTCATTTTACCTCACACATTTAATTAATATACACACCGCTAAGCTAATTTAGCATTTAAATCACTTTAATGTGTATTATATTGGTTTGTTAATTAATCCGCCAACGATTACCAATAATTGCCGGAATAGGATATTCCAGTTAAGCTGACATTAATGATACATACGGGATGTCCCCGAAAGGTCTGTACAAAATAATAACACATATTCCTGAGGCCAAAATAGGACGATTTAACCCAACTTACCTCTATTCAAAGTTGCTTCGTTTAGCCGCTAGAGGGATACAAATTTCCTGAAAAGAAATCATTTTTTCGAGAAAACTTTATAACGCTTTTCGCGATTGGGACCAAATTTGGTATGTGGATTTGTACTGAAAGAAAGCATTATTTGGCATGTTATTTTCTCTT
>JAFFZR010028022.1:0-15588 GCA_018397195.1 Lethrus apterus | reverse complement strand
TTATTGGCGTAACTAGCGGTGGTGTCCTCGCGTCTTGGGGTGAGGCTATTAAGATCGTAAACAAGCACATCCTCCGATCGCTTGTCTCCAAATGAATGCACTAAAATATTTTTTAATTCTGGCCATGTTTCAGGCGTTCTATTCGCATCCACTGCTTGCCTAGCTTTACTACGTAATTTGCCCATAAAAATTAATAACAAACGTTTTGCCATTCTGCGTTCGTCCTGGGTTTGAGGAGCCGCGGGGAGATATTCTTCTATTAAGAATTCACATGCATTGATGTAACTCCGTAGCGTGATTTTATCGCCCTCAAATACCGGAATTAAATCTTGATCCACTTTAGATATATCGCGAGCCATCTTAATGTTATTTAAAGCTTCCCTCAATTCGTTAAAATTATCCACGATGATATGTTTTGTTATCGGGGACGCGGAATAAAAAGGAATTTGGCGGAAAAATTAAAAGTACTTACAGTGCTAATCCTATCAATAAAATCGCTTTCATTGGGTTGAGTTTTCTTTTGTCTGCAGAGTTCCTTTAATCCCAGTTCGGCTGGTCTTTGGTATCCGCTTTTGTTGTTGTGGATCCTGGAAATCAGTCAGCGATTGGAGTGATTGATTCCTCGGCAGGTTGTCCTTTTCTTCAGGGATGCTAGCAATTTTAGCTGTTATCCTCGGCTGAACGGTTGCTGGTTGTGTAGGTTCCGTACAATAAAGAACTGAAGTTCACCACTTTGTTGTAACCGTATATTGTCCCGATTTTAGGTTCAACACAAATACACAAGTGTCCGTCAGAATCCTACTGTGACTGCGCCATTTAACACTTTAATAAAACGTTTGGAATTTTTAAAAAGTGTTTTTATTTAACAATCTAATTTTCGATAATTAACAATAATAGATTGGCGGTGAGCCCGGTTAATTAATGTTAATAAATACGACAAAGTATCGCGACGTTTGAGTAATTACTAAGTAAAAATCTCCTAATAATCTAAGCTACGTGCGTTTTTATATAAAACGCTATCTCTAATTCGCGCGTCAGCATCTTCTTCAAGATCGCGCGGCTGTCTCAGGTGTTAACTCTAGTGTTCGGACTGAAATATTCTATTTGGTGGGGACAGCCACGATTTATTGGCGTGGCGAATTTATAATTTTGGCAGGGTGAAGATAGCATGTTTACTACACTTCATATTATTGCAGTTCGCCTACGATGCCACAACGCTAGAAAAAAAAAAACACCATTCGCACAGAAAAATAATGAATTTTAAGCACCATTATTCCGAAATGACAACGTAGTTGGTCGACTTCCGTGTTAGTTTATGTCAGTATCAACTCGAGCGCTCACAGTTTTGCTTTGCAACAAATCGTGTGATACACGCGTAAACATTTGCCGCTTCGTTTTTAAAGAATATTCAAATCCGATCACTAGTGATCACTAGCCCGGAATGGAATTTTACTACAGAGAAACTGAAAATAGATGAGAATCAATTTTTTTAAAACTGTTGCTCCTCACGATTTTTTAGATACGCTATATTCAATTACCTTTGGCCAAAAAATCAGCAAATTGGTTGAAAAGTTATAATGGATTGTAAATATATGGGTGCCACAATATCATTTAACGGAAGAGACGAATTGAATTTTCTAACTGAAGTAATAAAAAAATAAATCCTTAATTAGACAACAACCATATAGAATGAAAATATGTGTTATAGTTCACATTGCAACTACTGACGGAAAAATTTTATCTATTGTTACAGAAATTTATTTAGAATTTATTTGCCTGGAGAAATTATTCCACTGAGCACACAACAAACTGAAATCTTACCAATAATCATGGTACACGATATGATTGTAGCAGGACACCGATACTGTGAAGGCATGGAACATTGATTGAACCCAAAATATATATGCTTTCATCAAAAACATCATACTTTCACTCACAACTACGCTTTACAAATAATAAACAAATAAAGAGAAAAATTAAGAGTAAAAGAAAATTAGTTATCTGATGTTGAAAAATGCAACATCGAATTGCTGCTATCCACACTGATCAACAAATATGACCCCTTCAGCCATAATTGTATATGTATATGTAACCTATACGCACTGCACGTTTTGTTGAAAAGGTTTTAACATCGTTTTAACCTATACTAATACACTATAAAATCAAAGGTTGTGTTCATAGAAAATATAACAAGATAGAAAGTCCACTTGGATTGGCCAACTGAAACCTTATCCTTGTACCAAACCATTGTTATTCTCCAAATGGTAGAGGCGCTGATACATCATGTATCATCTTTTTTTATTTTTACGTAGACTTCTGAGAAAACTATATATGACGAATTAAAGAATTATACTGATTATAATATCGTTGTCATGGTTACAATAAAAAAATTTGAAATTTATGACATATTTAAATACATTTTCATGTCTTTTCGTGTTCTCTAATAGCGTTTCTTTAAATATTTTTTAATATCGTTCCTTTTAGTTATTTGTCTACAAACAGGAAACGAACAGGACAAACGGAAATATATGGACCAGATGAAAATTGTGAACAATTTTTGTAGAACTAAAAAAGACAACAAATTAATAGAGTTCTTGAAGGAAAGGATAGAAGAGAAATAGCAGAAACAGCACTTCCGATTTTTAAACAAGCTACAAAAGTTTATTTAAAACGGATTAGAAAGTAAACACTTTGGCACAGCGGATGGTGCTGATTAATTTCGCTCCGCTATTAAACTCAATAATTTGAGAGATGAAGTACTGAAAGATACGTTGGAAAACTTTTTATCAAAAGGATTGCGAATGGATGTTACAATAAAAAGTGCTCAAAAAATAGGAGAGAATGTGTGTTTGATAGAAATAAAAAGCCTCACCGACAAAATCGTCATTTTAAAGAACAAAAGTAAATAAAGGAGTCTCCAACAAAAGATGTTCATTGATTAAGACCTTACGAAAAAAGAATAAGGAATAGAAAAAACCAATAAGAGTAATAGCAAAGGAGAAAAGAGGAAAAGGAAACAAGACAAAAATAGGATATAAAAACCTGATAATAAATGGAGAGACAAAAAAACCAGCGAAACACACACGAACAACCAGACGACGATCCAAGGAAAGGACAAGGATGATAATTGTGATAAAAAAGCAAGAAAAATAATGAAGTAATAAATATAGGAACTAGGAATTTACAAGGAATATACGAAAAACCTAACCAGAAGGAAAATACCGAAAAAGAAGATTTGGATGGACGAAGAATGTATGGAAGAAATAAACAGAAAAAGTAATTTGCGTGGAAAATATCTACAAAGAGGAAACGAAGAGGACAAACGGAAATATATGGAGCAGACGAAAATTGTGAACAATTAATTTTTTTATAGATGTAACATCATTATGTTCACAATAAAGTTTTCACGTGTAAGTGTTATTTGATTTTTGACAAATTAGATTACTTGACTTTTACTAATAATCTAATGTGACGAAATATTATTGATACGGATAATTTAAAATACATAAAATTGAAATGTATATAAATTGAATTGAAGCAAGCTTTGATATTTTAATATTCTCAAAAGCGTGCAGATGGAGCCATTAAGGTTTATAGCATTTGTTAGAAAAAGTCCATTCTATCCAGTAGGTAATATTAACTAACTATCCTTGTCTTATGTCATAAACGATATTTGTACTTCATGTTTAAGAGAATACTAATGAAATGTGCTTTATTGAAATCTACAATCTAATCAGGTATTAGTCGTTTCTAAATATTCGGCATATAGGAAACAGAGAAACGTTTATGTCTTGCTGACTCAGAAAATCGATTTTGTCGAGATCCCTTATATTTGTGCTGTTTAATTTAATTACTTCAAGCATCGTAAATGTTAAGTATCTTAGTTTCCAAATTTTCTCTGCGCTTTATTTCATCAAAGTTTCTCATTCCAGTAAAATTGCAGGAACATTACTATGTTCGTTCTAGTGAATCAATTTACCATATACAGGTGTAACATTAGTGCCATATTCTTCGATATCTTCGTTGTTATGCAAAATACAAAAAATATTTTTAAGACAAAAATTTGTTGAATTTATGGTCTCCACCACATAAAATTATTTTCAGTTATACGGAGTGTTTCGTTTGTCAGCAACCACGAACAACTATAAAATTTTAAATGGAACAGCCTATATATTATTACATTTTTGTATTCACTGGGTAATTCTAATATATGTTCGTATAAGATAATATTTGTCTATATCTATTCGTTTTTAAGATATTTGCATTTATTCGGAATTTTTTACATCTGACGGTCTTCGGCAAAACGCCTATAGTAACGAAATATAGCAAAATCATGAAATTTTATGCAACGCTAGAGGGATCTTTAGATAATAGTAAAAGCATTCGAAATTCGATATATAACACAACATACTTAATAAATCTTTTTCTTTTTGAAACAATTGAAATGCGGAAAACTTAATTTTTTTAAATGGAACCCCTATATTTTTATGCATTAGTCGAAAGCAAAATTTAATTGTCTATTAATTTGAATAAGCCATATATGTAGTTAAAATTAATAATTTTCGAGATATTGATGTGTTTTTTAATTTTCGTAAATTGTCATCCCTCCTGAGAACAATAAAAGTAATTTTTAAATGTTTTTTAAAACAAAGCTGATAAACTACTAACTAATAAATAGAATATGCTTTTACTATTATCACTAAAGATCCCTCTAGCGTTGCATACAATTTCATGATCTTGCTGTATTTCGTTATTGAACTATTCGTGGTTGCGTACAAACGAAACACCCATATAACTGAATATAATTTTAGGTGGTGGAGACCATAAATTTAAAAAATTTTGTCTTAGAATATTTTTTGTGTTTTGCATAACAACGGAGATATCGAAGAATATCGCACCTGTATATAGCAAAACCAACACAAGGTGTGTTTGCCGTTGGAAAAAAAAAATGTTAAATTGGTTGTGAATACGGCAAGGAATCAACTAAAAATTACTGAAATTTATCTAATTATCTATTACAATATTTCGTTCGTCAAATATGAGCTTCTTCATGGAAATTAAAATACACATCAATTGTCAAAAAAACTGTAAAATTATTAAGATACTTCATGAACTTACATAATATAAAACTTAATTGGTAAGACAGCAATGGATAACACTACAAACTGTGTTACATATTTGTTAAAACTAGGATCGAAAATTTATCGAACGAAATTTACACGACTTCCAGACAGCACATGTTCATTTCTGTCATTTGTTCTCTCTACTTCTTTAAGTAACGTGCGAGCCAAAATGTCGATCGCCCACGTGACCAGTTATTTTTCGCAATTTAGTGAATTTCACTTTCATAAGTTATCATATTTACTTCATAACTGTCAATTATTATCAGCTGTTGACATTAGCGTCTGTTTAACGAATTGTTTTCGTTATATTTTTTGAATTAATAGTTCTTTTCAGAGCTTAGTAGGTACGTGGTCAGGTGGGCGATCATCATTCTAGCTCTCTGTGTATTTTCGTATTCTTTGTAATTAACATTGTCATTACCATGATGTTTTTTGAACCTGTGTGATGTGTCTGGAAATTATTTCTTTACTGCGACATCTTAATAAGAGTTAGTCGCTTAGTGCATCCAACATACACTTACCGATTCTCCTTTGTTAAACAAACTCTATCTCGCCATGACAAGTTCAAGACAGGAAGGCAGACAGCAAGACAAGAAGAAAGGGAAAAAAGTAAGTTGATAGATAAATCGTACAACAACTCATAACAACAAGAGTTAGAGAGGAAATATAATGACTTACCAAGATAAATGGGTTTTAATAACTCGCAAGAATGGTTGCAACTCCGCATGGAGTGTAAAACCGTATATACAAATTTCTCGCCATCTATAGGTAGCTTCAACATTTCACTAAAATTATGCTACAGAACCATTATTTTAATCTTAATATATAAAAAAGTACTTATACATGAGTTATTGTTTAAGAGATGTAAATATCATTATTAAAATAATCATGAAACAATGTTGGACGCGATACATAGTTTTACTGTGTAGAAATTATATGCGACATAAAAGAGAACAAACCCCCTGGATTTGATAAAATCACATCTACCTTAAAACACCACGTCACTAGCATTGATAGTACTAAAACTTGCAAACAACGTACTGCAAATGTTCTAAAAACCAGTTTTTAAAGAGCCACAAAAAAATAGAGTAGAAAATTGTCGTCTTATTGCACTTCTTTCAACATTGAACAAAAAAAAATACTACCAAAGTGATACTTAGAATACTAAACAGACAAAACTAAACACAAAATAATTAGTATTTCAACACAAATCTGAAACTACTTCAGGGGCATATGTTCTAATAAACTAAATAAAAAATTAGATTAGATAAAAACAGTAGTTGAAATATTTATCAACTTAAAGACAGCGCAATACCAAAAACAAAACTCATCGGAAAATTAATTGCCTTGGGTGTAATACAAAATATCTTGATTTGATGAAAGTTATCTAATCAAGAGAAACAAATTTACAAAAATATACAATAAGGAACGTACAGCAAAACGTGGATAGTATGGAGGAGTAAAGAATCTACCATCATTACTCTACATTCTCTACACCAATGCTCGCCATATAATTTTGCAGACGATACTTGCTTAATATACTTACTCGGCAAAAAGTAAACAACTCAGAGACATTGAGGAAGATATGAAGAGAACAGAAACTTGTCTATTTCTGGCCATACGAACGTCCGCTTAACTAATTTGGTCGTGTCTTCAATTCCCGGATGAGCCAAATTGTGCAAAGCGTTGAAACCTTTCTTTCGGTAGCCAGTTGGAAGGACTGGCCGAATTGAGTCAGTGGAGATATCACACAGCAGTTCTGTGCTATGTTCCGGAAAGTAAACTGTCTTCAAAACTAGGACTGTTTTTGAAGGTACCATTGTGGACAAGTTTTCTTCTTTCTGGGCTTTAGACATCTCGACATAATTAAAGATGTTGAATGAGGTAGAGTTTATTGTCTCTACTCGTGACATGGCATCTGCTGGGGTATTATCATTGCCAGAAACGTGTTGTATGTTTGTTGTGAACTGGCCAATATAATCCATGTATTGGAATTGTCTTGGGGAAGCTTTCTCAGGCGTTTGGAGGAAACCGAAAGTTAGTTGTTTATGGTCGGTGAAAATAGTGAAGAGGCGTCTTTCTACGGTGTGACGAAATCTCTTCACCGCCGAGTAAGCAGTAAGAAATTCCCGATCGTACGCACTGTAATTTTTCTGTGCGTTTGTAAGTTTTTGTGTGAAAAAACTTAGTGGTTGCCATGCTTAGTTAACCCATTGTTGTAGCATCCCCCGATTGCGATGTCTGAAGCATCTACCATCAGGGACAAGGGTGATGTTGGTGACGGATGGGCGAGGATAGTAACATTTGCGAGTGCTGCTTTTGTCTTGGTAAAAGCTTCGGTGCTATCATTTGTCCATCCGATAATTTCTTTATCTTTTGTTTTCGGCCCGCCGAGAAGTTTTGTGAGAGGGGCTAGGATTTTAGCCGCACATGGAATAAAACGCCTATAGAAGTTAACCATACCTAGGAAGCGTCGCAGGTCCTTTATAGTTCTGGGTTTTGCATAATCCATAATGGCGTTGACCTTTTAGGCAGGTGGTTCGGTGCCTGCTTCGGAAATGTGATACCCAAGGAATATGACTTGGCTCTTCCCGAATACACATTTTGATGGGTTGAGGACTAAACCAAAGTCTTCAACCCATTGAAATAATTCCTCCAGATGTTTGGTATGTTGTTCTTTGGATTCAGATGCGACCAAGATGTCATCGATGTAACTGAAGCAGAAGTCTACACCTCTTGTGACTTCATCTATGAAGCGTTGGAAAATTTGCGCCGTATTTTGAAGACCAAAGGACAGATAAGGGTACTCGAAGAGTCGAAAGGGTGTAATGACGTCCGCCTTTGGAATGTCTTCTTCGTTTACCGGAATCTGGTGGTACGCCTTAACCAAATCGATAGTGGAAAAGATTTTCTTCCCGTGTAAGGCGTACGAAAAATCCTCGATGTGTGACACAGGATATCGGTAGGGAATGGGCGAGCGTTGATGTTGCAGTAGTCTCCACAGGGACGTATGTCACCATCCTTCTGCGGCACTAGATGTAATGGCGAAGCCCAATTGCTCTTTGAAGGCCTTACGATGCCATCTCGAATCATGTTGTCGAGCTCACGCTTTGCAGACGCGTATTTGCTCGGCGCGAGGCGTCTAGGGCGGCACGTCACTGGGAGGACCGGGAGTTGTCTTTATGTAATGTTTAATGGCGTGTTTCACGATGCGGTTGACACCAGGTTGGTGGTTGGTGGTTGGTGGTACCAACAATAGCGTGACGAGGAAGCAGAAAACGTCTTTCCGCGGCTGCGTGAATTGTAGCGCCGTTGTTGAACCCTCGGTGCGGTGGTGGAACTGCTAGCGCGTTGGGGTGCCGCTATCTGGGTGGTGAGTTCTTCAATTCTCTTTTCCAACAAGGAGATGGCCGGTCGACGATGGTTGTGTTACCTCCGGACATTGTTGGTTCCTAATGACGTTGCTGCTTGAAATGTTCGCGAACAATCACGTCGGACTATCACTTTCGCGATCACGTCGGACTATCACATCGGGTTATCACGTCGGGGTCACCACTTTGGCGTATTTCACCGTTATTGATAATTAAACTAAGCACTTGTATAAATAAAACCGAAAAGGAAACGACATAGTTTTAATAGTAAAATATTAACGAACATGAAAATTGTATATAAATGCCACTTGTTTTCCCGGCACCATAGCGACTTCCTTTTATATTTTCGACGCCAACCATTTTATAGTATGACGTCGTCACATCGTTTGATATTCATAAAACTTTAACACAAGCAACTATTCACTGAGTTCAACTTTAACTAAAATATCGAATCCTGTGTAAAATAAGTGCGAGAATAATGATTAAATCCATGGTGTACATGAATGTATCCAACACGGCCAAATGCAAAACCATCTTCTCGACGGAAAATCAATAAAACTGCTTACCTGTTCGTCTACGCGGATTGTTCCACTCTCATTTCTCATGTGGTTTCTACTCCGAAATAATCAGATTCATCATTTTATAATTATTATTCTCGTTTGCGCTTCAATAAAAAATCGAAAAATTTACTACCGACTTTACTCAGGATATAAATGCATTAAATTTCGATTTAGCACGTTGTCGCCTTATTTTCCCTTCGTCGCGGTCTTGCGTTTCAATTGGGCATTATTCACGAATGTCGCCTATTCAAATAGCTTTGCGGTTACGTAACACGTTCTAGAATGATTTTGACTACAGTTTGTTCATAATGAAAGGAACGAAGTCAATAAAATTCTAACATGCGATACTAGGCAAAAATGCTCCGACACGTCTATTTTTATATTTGACTAGCTGACCCGACAGTCGTTGTCCTGTCATTTTATACAACAATAGATGTATGTAGAAGATAGATAGATACATTTCCGACTTTTCCAGTGGATTTTTAAAAAAATTTCATTCATACAAACCTTGCCCTGACAATTATAATTACGAACACAACAACGACGATCATATATTTTTCTTGCGTTGCGCGTACGCCGACCGATATTTCGTCGCCTTATTGGCGGCATTTTTCCAAAGACACCGAAATAACCTTTTCAACACACCACCGATAACACAATATTTCATGTTCATATAATGAAATCACTTCGCCGTGCGTGAGCCGTCCGTGTCATGAGTGACAACTGACTTTAAAAATTTGACAATTTTCGAAACCGGGCTATCTGGATCGAATTTTTTTCGCTAGAATACCTAAAACTACGCTAAAAATTTCTGACTTTTTCCGTGGATTTTCCAAAAATTTTCTTTCATACAAACCTTGTCCTGACAATTACGAACACAACAAAAAAATATTATCCAAATCCGTTGTACATTTTGCAATTGATTTTTATTATATAGAGAAAGATAGCTGACTCGATAGTCGTTGTCCTGTCATTTTATAAAGTTGATAAATTTGCTGGAAAATGCATTTGAAGCGAATATTGAAATTTTCAATTGATTTTCTCGTCTCGATTATCCCGATTTCGGCAAAAAAATGCGTTTGCTTCTTCAAACGCAATGCAATCGCATGCGTTCAGGAAAATGGCCGTCTTATGAAAATGACGAATTGTGCGGCTCGGAAAAGGTCAAAAGTGTAAAGTCGGGCTGTCTTTTCGTCCGTTTGTCCAAAAACATGACCGCAAGAGGCTCCGTAATTGTAGCGAAATGTGAAGGAAAAGAGAGATTTTTGACATTTACACAGTCAAAGTAAACGTTTATTGCGCGCGAAAATACATCTTCGAGCCGTAAACTCTTTCAAAATGTAAAACACGGAGACCGAAGACGTTTATTTTCGAAAGACGGGACGGTCAAACTTTTTGACAGAAAGGTGACAGATAATTAGGATGCCCATCCTTCTCTAGACAACGCGATAATTATACCTATTTCATTTCACTTTGAATCGCGCGTTTTCATTCAGTATCGAAAAAGAATTTTCATTTTCTACGATATTTCGGAAACGGTACGTTTTTCGAAAATTTTGCATAGGATATTTTCGTTAGAGCGTGCAAAAATATTTCCATCGAAGTGGACGGATCGCTTCCCATTTGAACGATAACGCTAAAATTTTGTGTTTTATTTGGTAACGTTGATCTGGTACTTTTGGCCCCATAACTCGGCAAGGAAAAATGCCACGTCCCTAAAACCTTTACCGAAAGATAAAACGTTCTTTGGCGAATCGAAATTGTATCGATCATTTTCCCCATATCTCGCGTCGTTTTGGAGATATATTGAAAAATACACGAACGTGCCAAATATTTGAGATCGTTTCCGACCAAATGCCTTCTTTCCAAATGACAAAAATCGAAGTGAAAAATTTCGTTTCGTTTGAACCTTTATCAACGTAAAATCGAAAAATAAGACTTTTTCGCGTCTTTCGTCTTTGCCGTAAAATGCAACGTTTCGAAATTATTGGAAATTTTTCCCCCGGCTATGTAAACCAATGCAAAATTTTTTGCAAAAAATTACACGTAACCCCCACGTGTCGCATACCGTTGAAAAGAGGAGAAAATTTCGCATCGGAAAATGGTGTCACAAGGGCACGTTGCCATTTAAAAACAAACGTTGATAAATTCTGTCAAAAATCGGAAAATGCGTTTGAAACGAAAATTGAAATTTTCTATTTATTTTCTCGTCTCCGACGCGCTCCACGCGAATTCTGCCCCGATTTAATGCGATTTCCGCAAAAAAATTGCGTTTTCTTCCGCAAGGCAATGCAATGGCGGTCGATCCGGAAAACGCTGGCCTTGTGAAAATAACACTTTTCACGGCTCGGTAAAGGTCAAAAGTCTATAGTTGGGAGACATAAGACGCTTATTTTGGAAAGACATGGCGTCGGGACGGTTCGGTAACGTCGGCACGTCGCGACGAAAAAGTGATATTTTTGACGTCTCAAGTGACAGTTGTTCGAGGTATGCGGCAAATCACACAAACGCCCCGTGCTTTCGCCGCTTTATTCGTCGATCGCATACCTATTGTTGTGTACCAATACTATAGTGTCAAATTTGAGTTTGCAGGCGCCAATTTGACCGTTAATTACAGCGTTAATGTGCAATTTGCGTCCGTGAAACGATTCGAAATGCAAAGTTGAAGGACGAAATTGGCTAAAAATCAAAAGACATGGAATGGAGCCTCTCTAGGTCGAGCAGCATTTTACGACGAAAACGTGCAATTTTTGACATTTGTACGTTTTAAAATTTGCGTCAGCTTGACAATTTTCGAATCCGGGCTATCTGGATCGAATTTTTTTCGCTAGAACACCTAAAAATACGCTAAACGTTTCCGACTTTTTCCGTTGATTTTCCAAAAATTTTCTTTCATACAAACCTTGTCCTGACAATTACGAACACAACAAAAAAAAATCAGCCAAATCGGTCGAGCCGTTCTCAAGTGATGCTCCGTCGAACATTTTGCAAATTCATTTTTATTAATATAGATAGATATGTAAATATGTCTCACTAAAAATATTACCCTAAAAAGTACATGTGAAAAAGTTTAAATTAAACATAAATACAGTTATATGAGAGCCAAATATTACAACTTAAACCAATGTTATGTACAGAAAGCATATTATTACAAATGTTGCGATTCAGAACAAGTAATTCCAACGAACCAACAAATTGAATATAGGATGGTGGACTGGCTTAGTCTGTAGGCTAGTATCTAATCTCAAGGTGATACCTAATAAACTCGAAACGTAAACACAGAAATCAGAAGTGACGACAGAAAATCCAGAGGGAAAGTTGGCAATCGAACAAAAGAAAATAAAGTTGTTCCGAGCACCGGCACTACAAAGAATCTAAGCAGTAGTAAAAAATTCCAATCGCACTGAATGAATTTTCAAAAAGTGTAGAAACAACATACGCATATATGAAGATAAGTAAAATTATAGAAACCCAAAATAGAACCAAAATAGTGGTAGAAATGGCAGGAATGAGGATAAGGTATAAAAGCTATATACAGGGTGTTCAAAGTTATCTGCACACTATTGCTATCTTCGTTATTTTTGGAGCTACAGAGTCGGTTAAATTAGCAAAGATACAGTGATTTTTCCGCTGATTACAATGCTTCACACAAAAAAACAATTGCGCATCACATTTCAGAGTCAACTCAGATAATCAGATTTTTTTAAATGGAACAGCCTGTATATTTATGTAGCAGTCGGTAGAAAATGAAATTTTGCACAAAATCTTATACTACTATAACCCAGAAATGAAAAACAAAAGAGCTACGACGACATTAATACAGGTCACCGCACATGTGATAACTTTGTTAGTAGAGAAGCTACAGTATTGGTCAATACATCAAAAATGTGTAGTTTTTTCTACTGATTACAATGGCTCAAAAAAAGTACTCAAAAAAACAGTTGCGAGTCGCATTTTCGAACTAACAAAACAATTTTTTATGAGACATCCTGTATATTTTAATTGATAAAAAGTTAAATTTTACATATAATACTCTTCTAACAGTACAACCGTAAGATGAAAGGCCAAATTTTAATATAAAATAAGTAAATGAGTATCAAAGCAAGCAGTTCGAAAATGCGATTGGCAATTGTTTTTTGAGTATGCCATTGTAATCAGTAGAAAAAACTACACATTTTTGATGTATTGACCAACACTGTGGCTTCTCTAATAATAAAGTTATCCCATGTGCGGTGACCTGTATTAATGTCGTCGTAGCTCTTTTGTTTTTCATTTCTGGGTTATAGTAGTATAAGAAGATTTTGTGCAAAATTTCATTTTCTACCGACTGCTACATAAATATACAGGATGTTCCGTTTAAAAAAATCGAATTATCTGAGTTGGCTCTGAAATGTGAGGGGCAATTGTTTTTTTGGGTGGACCATTGTAATCAGCGGAAAAATCACTGCATCTTTGCTAATTTAACCGACTCCAAAAATAACGAAAATAGCAATAGTGCGCAGATAACTTTGAACATCCTGTATAGTGTGGGACATTGGAATTCAGCTAGATAGTTATTAATGGCGTTAGACACACCTGAAAATGTATAACTGAACATTGCAAGGACCAAATTTCAAAAGCTCATATATGTAATTGTTGTAAACAAAAATTAAAAACAAAATCCAAAAAGCATATGAAATTTTTGTAGAAAAACAGATAGAAAGCCACTTACTGAATGAAGCATTTTGGCCGGAATGACTATGAAGTGAAAAATCTTTATTTTAATACTATTTATAACGAATAAAATATGTCAACATGACAACTTGGCTCAATTAGGGACATCGATATTATATTTCCAAAAAAGCAGAGGAGAAAGTCTGACCTGTTAGCATATGAGTAAATTATTGAGTTCCTACAAGAGAAAAAACCATGTACACGGAGATGTCATTATCTACTTAAAAATACCACCTTTCCGAAAAAACCGAAAATATAAATAAACTATGTGTTTATAAGAATGGAAGAGATATTTTCAAAAATTGTATAAAAATGAAGAAAACGGGGGAATAATGGAGGTAGAGGAAAAAAGGACAAGGAAATAGGGGATAATCAAAATGGCTTCTGGAAAGAAAGATGAACTGTGGACGCAATACACATATTGAAACAAATTCTAGAAAAAAGTAGAAAATGCAATATTGACATATGCGTAGTTTTCATTGATTTCAAACAATAGAAGAACAACTAATGAAAGATTTGAAATACATTAAAATTCCAATGAAATTGAGGGATATGTTCAAGATTACAATGAAAGACTCCACTGACTCTAATGCAATAATAAAAATGGGGAAAGGAGTAAGAGATAAAACAGCAATAAAAAAAGTAGTAAGGCAAGGAGATTCATCATCAGCCCTGCTTTTGATACTATCTTTAGTCGTAGTTATAAAAAATATTGGAGGCATAAACACTATAAACGAAGTACAGCTCATAGCTTATGCGGACAGAGACTGGATATAACGAGGAAAAAACAAAATAGATGTATTATAATAAAAACGAAAGAGACATGTCGAACTTTACATGTGGAAATTCTGCGTTCAAAGAAGTAGAAATCTTTGCACACCTAGGAGTACTAGTAAACCATAAGAATGAAGAACAACATATAAAGGAGAGTATACAAAAAGGACATAGGGCTTTCTATAGTAATAAAGGATTATTAATGATAGAGTGTACATTTGCTTGTCCCGTAGGTAGGGTCCCTCTTGAAGGACAGTTGTACATACCCAGTGTCCTCCTATAAGTACTTGCATTTATATATGGGTTTGTCCTTCAAGCAGGACTCTTATCAAATTAATTGAAACTTTCCACTGGTGGCTTATATCTTTAATTTTTGTACACAAAATACATCTATTAACAAGAGACATGTATTAATTAGTAACTTAAAAACAAAACGAATACAGATTTTATTAATTTTATAACAATGATTACAGAAAAAACTTTGTTTTTATGACGGAAGCCCATGTTGAATGTGTAACTAAAACAATCTCGTCCAGTTCTAAGATTATACGGAGTGTCCGCGAAAGGTCTGTACAAAATAATACCACATATTCCTGAGGCCAAAATAGGACGATTTAGCCCAACTTACCTCTATTCAAAGTTGTTTCGTTTAGCCGCTAGAGGGATACAAATTTCCTGAAAAGAAATCGTTTTTTCGAGAAAACTTTATAACGCTTCTCGCCATTGGGACCAAATTTGGTGTGTGGATTTGTACTAAAAGAAAGCATTATTTGACATCTTATTTTCTCTTCTGCATGTTTTATAAGTGGTCAAAAAATGGTCATCCACATCTTAAGAAGCTCATAATTTTTTTGTTATTAGATGAATACTTTTGAAACTTTTTTTGCTGATAGACACATATGTTACCTACATTTCTTGTTTCTTGCTCCATTTCGTCATTTCTCATAGTTTAGGCAGAAAAAAATAATAACCCTCAACACGAACTACATATTTTAATCTAAATCAACGAAAAACATTCACAACAAATGTTCGAATATACTGCCTTCT
>JAFFZR010028021.1:0-15604 GCA_018397195.1 Lethrus apterus | reverse complement strand
CACACGTTCCCATTGAGCGTCTGTCCACTTAACGTGCTTTCTGGCAAAATTTAGCCCTCCGGTGCTCTTTAGTTAAAGCTGGACCTCGAGCAGCAACTCTGGGTCTCAAATTACATGCAAAATACAGTCGCTGTCTAATGGTTTCCCCACTAATTTGCTATAAACTAATAATAATAATAATAATAATAATGCTATAAACTTGTGTTCTTCAGGTACTAATAGAGATAATGGAGTGAATCAAACGAGAACGTTAAGAAACGATAAGGCTAGAGTACGATATGAATTCTAACTTGCTGGTGTACCTGTAGAACTCCACAGGGTGTTACAAAATTTATGAAAAAAAACCCGTCGCAATTGTTACACACTATATTCATAAAAAAAATAATTTTTTTGACAAAACGATGGTACATTCACATTTTTGAATAAAAAACCTATCATAAAAAAAAAAATCATTGAAATCGGACACATGGTCTAGGCACAAATTAACTTTAAAAATTTGGTTATTTTTTGGTGGTGCGTTAATTCCTTGGAGTAGTGTATTTGGAAACTTTTTGAGATTTTCAAAATTTTTGATAAAAAAATCACTATACGACTTCTTCAATATTGCTGTTTAATTTAAATCGTAGTAGACTACCATTTTACCGTGAAAGGAAAGTAACCTTAAAAGTACAATTTAGTGAGGGGTATAATTAGAAAAAAGAAATTTTTTAAATCGATAATATATATAACTGGGGTGGTGCTAAATCGAGACACATTGTAAATATCTGAAAGCTCGTGCTTCATGTGTAATTAATAAAATTAATCTAAAAGCATCGTTTCAACAACAAATGATTATGGTGTTTTCTTCGTAAGAAATTTTGTCATTTTCCTACCACTTTAAAATTTTCCATATCATCGACACACGTATCGATAAAGACTATGTTTTGATTCGTATTATATGAATAAAAGATAAACACATTTCGTAATAAACGTAAGAGTTTTTATATCTTAATCATCGTAGCTCTAATATTATCGCAGTCTATCGCTATATGAATGTGTATTGCTTATCTGTATTAGTACCATGCTTTGTCTTATGAAAAGGTGATAAACTGTAAAAGTAAGTTATATAGAATTTGTTACTTTTGCCTCGTTCATGCGTGTTTTGATTTACGAGTTCATAAAACAACCAAAATTTCGTTTTGAACCACATCGATACAGTTCTGTGTTTCCAACGTTACATAAATTTAAAAGAATAAATTTACCATTGAATCCTACTTTGAAAACTTTTAATTACGAAAGAAGAAACGAGCTATAAAATTCCAATAATTTTTAAACATATTTGAAGAAATCTTTATGTGAAAATAAATATCTTTCTCATAACGTACTTGTCCAACATATTTATTCAGAAATAGGAAGTCATATCTTGTTGTTTGTTTGAAAAGGCTGATACCACAGTAATACTGTTAATTGAATTGTTATTAAGTTTTTTTCCCTTGCTTCCCTCTCAACACTTGTCCCAAGTTCTCGAAGAACTGGACTGAGGGAAGTTATTAATAATAACTTATTATATAAGGATTTTCCTATATAGGCATTAAATAAAATTGGTTCAAAAAAGGATTTAAGAACGTCAGACTTGCCTTACTCATCGCAATGTTCTAGGAATGTTTAATTCGTCGAATGTATTTTGTTGTTATAAAAAGATGTATAGGAGTAAGTCGATGTCAAATCTTTCACAATCAAATTATGCACCCGGAGACATTACAAGAATTAAAGAGAGGCTTTTAAGGTAAACCATAAATTTAATTCCTTAATAAATAATTTTATACAAAAATTTCAGAACGAATTCTCATGTGGAACCTTCGGAATTAAGAAAGTTTACCAAAACACAAAAATTGACGTTACTATCGCTGGCCTTGGTGGACTTTATGAGTTTCTGTTCTATGTCCATAATGGCGCCGTTTTTTCCAAGAGAAGCTGCTGAAAAAGGTTTATCTGACACGATGTCCGGCTTCGTTTTCAGTTTTTATGCATTGGTGATGTTTCTCACGTCGCCCATATTTGGAAAGATGGTGCGTAATTAATACGATCGAAATGTTGTAGGTTTTTCTTTGTATTTTTAGTTACCTAAAGTCGGTGCCAAATTTTTATTTTTATCTGGGATGTTCATGGCCGGATCGTGTAATTTATTATTTGGGTAATTTTTGTTTTTTGGTTGGAATGACGTAAATGTATATTTTACTTTTTAGTATGTTGGAATTTATCAACGATTACACGTTATTTACGACTTTTTGTCTTTTAATAAGAGGTTTTGAAGCGTTGGGAGCTAGTGCATTTTCAACGGCTAGTTATGTTTTCGTTATTAATAGTTTTCCACAGAATATAGGATCTGTTTTAGTAAGTTTTATTCCTTAAAATGTGAGTTGGAAATATGCCAGAAAAAATATTTTTAAAAAGTTTTGAGTACAACCCTGTAATCAACCCCTTTACAAATTCGTAAAATAAATCAGTGTAAATTGGGCGTTGTTTTTGCAAGTTAGATTTTTTTCAAGTCAATTTACTTGTGACAAGAAAGAAGTCGAAAAATTTAGAAATATTAATTGCATTTCCACTTTGCCGTTTCTCACATTTATATTTGATTATCACTTTCCCTGTTTTTATTGCCATCGTTTCCTTGCATCTAATTGTATATTATTTTCTTCTGTTGTTTTTGCACCATTCATCCAATTATTTCCCTATCCTTTACACTGGAAACTTCATTCTTGTTTCCTTCTTTCCTCGACATCTTAAAAAGCTTTTTAAATTTTTCTCATCTTTTCTGAATTCGTCACAAGATTTCTGTATTCTTTCATCACAAAATACAAATGATTCTTTTATTTTCTCTATCTTTCGCCTTTCTCCTTTTCTAAATTGTTTTTGCTATTCTTATCTCTAGCAGATCATCATCAGTTCATGTATTTTGCTTCCAGTTTCTTTTATTTCAGTTACTCCCGTAACGAGTCTTTTTCAACTTTATTGGTTTGTGCCTTTCTGCGCACATTGTAAATAGTATTGCGTTTTTGCTCTTTCTGTTCCTTACTTTTTCTTAATCTTGTCCAATTTTCCACCATTTTTAACGCTTTATGCCTCAACCTCAACCAACATATAGTTTTCTTTTAAATTCTCAAAATTATCCGTTTTCCATCCATCCGATATTGTCCTTCTTTATTCAATATTTTACTATGTATAATTCCTGGTTTGAATATTTTAGGGTATATTAGAAACATTTATCGGTTTAGGCATGAGTACTGGACCAGCCATTGGAGGCATTTTATACTCGGTATGTACTTTGCTAATATCAGTAACGTAAACTTATCGATTATAAGCGTAGTTCTTTATGTACGTTTTTTCAGGGCAGGTAGGTGGTTTCGAAATGCCATTTTTTGTCTTAGGAATCGCAATGATAATTATAACACCGATAAACATGTGGTTGTTACCTGTAGTTGACGGTAAATTTTGCAAAATCTTTATTTTCCATTTTAGCATTTTTGTTTTGTAGGCTGCGGTTACTCGAGTAAAAGTTCCTCCATGTTAAAACTAATCAAAGTGCCTGCGGTAATAGTGATTGGATTGGTAGTGGTCGTCGTGTCGAGTACGTGGTCATTTTTGGATCCTACTCTTGAACCACATTTACGACAAGTAAACTATACACAATGTGATTTCGAAAATAATCCATTTTTTCTAGTTCAATTTGAGTTCTGAAAAAGTTGGTTTGATTTTTTTATTATTTTCCGGTTTGTACGGAATTTCCAGTCCTGTATGGGGTTGGTTGGCCGACAAAGTGAATAATCATTGGATGATGGTTTGGGGATTAATTTTTTGCACTTTGGGATTGTTACTATTAGGACCTTGTCCGTTCATAACTTTCCTTCATAGGTACGTATATTTTTTTAACATTTTTGATTTAATTTACAGTTTTTTTAGTTCGTTGTGGTTGAACTTGATTGCTTTGTCAATTTTGGGAATCTCCGTCGCGTTGACATTACTACCGACTTTTCAAGGTGTACTAAAAAGCGCCATGTAAGTCGAAAAGATACATTGGAATTGTATATTTTTACACACATTTTAGTGAAGGTGGTTGTGGAGATAATTTGGCCACTTACAGTATAGTCGCAGGTGTTTGGTCTTGTATGTATTCTTTAGGAGAAGTAATTGGACCTTCGTTGGGAGGTTTTCTACTACAAAATTATGGATTTCCCATTGCGTCTACGGTTATGGCTTCAATGACATTTACATTGGTATTTTAATTATAAAAATTAGAACTTTTCTAACTTTTTATTTTAGGCACTGCTTACGTTTATGTATTTTCTCATCAGATCTTTGACATGCGAAAAATATGATGATGTTTTCGATAGTGGTTTAACGAGCTCTGGTAGCTTTTTTACGTCTAGTGATTCGTCTGAAACAAGTCCACTTCTTGTATCTATGGTAGACTCTAGTCATAAGCTCTATACGGAGGAAAAAATTCAATATTACGGACACAGTCGAAAACTGGACAACGAGGTAAATTTGGATCAAGCTTTTTTTCTATATGTGTAATTTAATTGTTTAATTAAATTAATGATTTGACTGGAATAATTTTTCAAATAAATAAATAAAATAAATTTTCAAAAGTGACAAAAATTATTATGATTAATATGTTTATTTTTAGAGTGGCGAATTCAACTACAATCAACTGACTGATGTAAGAGGAACTATAACCATGACACCTAGAGGTGCGTGTGAAGTGTAGATAAATGTTGCTTTTATTATTTATTTTGTATAGGAAATATATATTTTGAATTAAGGTATTTTTCATTTCATGAAACCTTAAATACTATAATATGCGCCATGGTTCCATGTAAATATACCCGAAGGGGTTGCTAAATTATCAATTGGGCGCATCGCCAGGTGATGGATATAAGGGAATGCTTAAAAGATTAATAGCTGTTGGGTCAATAAATACTTGGGGTGCATAGTAGACAACTTTCGAATGACGTATGCCCCTTATATACAACATGCCATTAGCTGGGCCAACTGGGCCATGTTCTAAGAGGAGAGAAATTTAAATCTTTCAGTTAATAATGGAAGGCAAGATTAAAGCATCGAGATCGATTCGTAGAAGCAAAGTTTTGGCATCGCAGTCTATGCGAATGGTTGAGCTATAATAGCAATGGCCATGTTCAATCGGGGCCAGCGCTATGACAGCAGCCAATGAACTCCACCGTGCCGTCATTTACTAGGCATTCAATTGGCTGCTGTCATATGCTGTCATAGCAGCCAATCACCAGCAATCACCCTGCTGATTTTGAGCTCCGATAGGAGCGGAACTCAAAATTTTTAGTTTAATATTTTAAAATATTTCTTATTACACTTAAAAGTGTTTTATTTGAACACTCGAAAAGTATTCTTAAATAAAAAAATTAAAAATGTCTTTTATTCATTATGTAAATGTTGCCAACATTGGAAAAATACATAAAACGTACCGTATCACTCATATTTAAAACGTCTCTTGAATAAATACAGCTTAGAAAAATAATTTTTCCTAATGTACTTATTTAATGAACGGTATTTTACAAAAATTTCACATACCTATCTAACCTAAGTGGAAATCTAAATATATTCAAAAACGCTGCCAACGGCGCACAAGATTGGTTGTCGCAATATGATTGGCTGTGCGTATTGTTGTTAATGCATTTTATAATTTTGTGTAAAAGTCAAATTCTGTCATTAGTACACACGCGAGGTATATATTAGAACATGTTTTTATTTACCGAAACCTAAGTATAATTTACAAACTTCGTCACTGTAATATTACAGGTATTTCATGTTATAATACCTTAGTTTTCTAGGTTAACTATTTAATTTCATTATTACATTATTACATTATTTGTGTAAATAGTTTATGTTGAACGTTAATATTTTAGTCTAAATATAAATTTCTTTTAGAATGAAGTTCTCAGCGATCTTTAGTTTTATTTATTTATCAATGTTATTAATAAAAACCGAAGCAAGAACAAAGAAATCTAAATCGGTTACCACCTTATTAGAAGCAAAATGGGAAATCACACCGCTTGTGTTAGAAGTTGCAGAATACTTAGCTGATGAAAACGTCGACTTCTACTGGAGTTTTATTGATTCAATTAGTAACTTAGATCCTCCACTGGCAAATATAGGTAGTTAATGATTAACTTTGACCACATAATTATTTGTATTTTTCAGAAACTGATAAGAAAAAATATGATATTATAATGGACCAAGCTTCAAAATTAATTACAGCATCACAGCTATCAGTTTTAAAATTAGGTTTAGCTTTACACATTTACTCGCCAAAAGTAGTAATGTTCGGTCAGATAGCAAAACAAAGAGAGTTGCCAAGTTGCTCGATCGTAGCCGATGTTGGCGGCAAGTTATCTTGTGATATTATAGAAATTAAAAATATGATTGCGGTAATATTTTATTTAAATGTTTCTTTTATTTCTAATTAGATTATTTTAGACATTAAAATCCACTGAAAATAAAATTGATTTGTATAATGTAGACACTCATTATCCCGGTTCGGAAAACAGAAGTTTAGCAGTTGTTTTGTATGGTGAAATTGGCACATCTGAATTTTCAAAATTTCATGAAGTGTTAAAACTGCAAGCTGAAGAAGGTAACATTGATTATGTCATTAGGCACTTTGTAAAGGTAATATCGTAAATTGTGTAAATAAAATTAAGAAAAAAGTGTATCAAATTAGGAACGTTCAAACAGGAGATTGAGACTTTCTGGTTATGGTGTAGAATTACAAATGAAATCTACCGAGTATAAAGTTCAAGACGATGCCCAAATACATGAAGATTCTGATTCAGACGAGGCTTCACAAGAAGAGGAAGAGGTGGAACTGGAAGGTTTTAATTTTGTCAGATTAAAGTAAGTATTTGGGTTAAATTTAATTTTTTATGATAACACATTTCAACCAGGAATCTATTTCCTGATCAAAAGAAAGACTTGGAAAAATTTAAGCAGCATTTAGAGGAAACTTCGAATGAGATGGCACCTCTGAAAGTATGGCAATTCCAAGAATTGAGTTTACAAGCGGCAGAAAGAATTATGCATGCTCCAAAAGACGAAGCTTTGAAAATGTTCACAAGTATTGCACAGAATTTTCCTATGCAGGTATTATAAGAAATCGTGCTTGATGCTTATTTATCGATGTTGTCTTAGGCAAAAGGTCTTGTTAAAACTGTTGTCAAAGAAGAGATGAAAAAGGAAATGGCAAGAAATTCTGAAATCTTTGCCAGCAACTTAAATCTACAACCAAGTGACACTGCCCTTTTCATTAATGGACTTTTCTATGATGTTGATTTGGTTGATATATATGGAATTGTAGATATTTTAAGACAAGAATTGAAATCTATGGAAGGATTACATAGTATAGGAATTGGTAATAAGAGGATGGCTTCTTTGCTAGCTTTAGATTTTAGTCACTCCTCTAGTAACTCTCAGGAATTTGCAATGGACATTAGAGATTCTGCAGTTAATTGGATAAACGATATTGAACATGATCCAAAATACAGTCGATGGTCTACAAGTCTGATGGACCTGTTGAGACCGACATTTCCTGGCATGTTAAGACAAGTCAGAAGAAACTTGTTTAATTTGGTATGTATAACTCCTATCAAATTAAAAGGTTACTTAAACTAAATTATATTATAGGTTCTTGTTATAAATCCAGCTGATGTACAATTAAGAAGTTTGTTAAAATTAGTTGAATCATTTGTAGTTCATAGTGCTCCTTTAAGAGTTGGTATAGTTTTTGCTGTAAATGCATCATCAGATTTAAATGGATTGAATGATGCAGGAGTAGCAATGTTGTGCTCTTTTAATTATGTCTCTCAGAAAAAGAGTCCTGATGTTGCACTCCATTTCTTACAACAGGTAGTTTTAATTCCTTTTAGGATATATAATTTAAATTACTTTTTTTTAGGTCTTATCTTCAACTAAAAATCCTGATGTAGTTAATGTTGAAGACGTAAAAACACAATTGAAGAAAAAATATGATGATGATCCTATGGAAATTTTAGGAGAAGATTCAGATTATGATTTTGGACGAAAACTATCTGAAGATTTTCTGCAACGTTCGGGTTTGAGAACATTACCACAAGCAATGATTAATGGCATACCATTGCCGAGTGCACAAATAACAGTTGATGAATTTGAGGAAGCTGTCTTGCAAGAAGTAATGTCACAGACGCCCGTGTTCCAAAAGGCAATTTACCGTGGGAGACTACAAGATAAAGATGATGTATTTGATTATATAATGACACAATCGAATGTTATGCCAAGATTAAACGAACGTATATTGAACAAAGATAATTCTGTGTATTTGGACATGTCTGGAAAAGCTGCTTCAATAACAGACATTCAGAATTTAATGAAGTTGTCAAACAGAGATATGACTGCTACCGCTGTGGCCAATTTAAAATATTTTACTGTCTCTATGAAAGAAAAATATCATTCGATTACGTATTGGGTTGTAGGTGATCTCGATTGTAAGAAATCGAGAGATTTGTTACTGGCTTCCCTTGAACATTTGGTATGGTAACGGATGATTTCTTGTGCTTTTCATTTATGTTTTTATTTTGTTCTAGAAACATACTGGAGATGTAAGAGTTAGCTTTTTACCAAATGTCAACGGTGACAAAGATAATTACCTAAATAAAGTTGTATTTACTGCAATGAATGAATTGCCCTCTGATAAGGCATTGCCGTATGTACTTTCTTTACTTAGAGATGATAAAGCTTCATCTTTACTTGAAAAGGGTCAAATAATTGAAATTCCTGTAAGTTTGTACGAAATACAATGATTCTTGTTTATTAATTACATCTTGTTGACAGTCTGAAATCAAGCACATGATTAAATCACAAGAACTATCTTTGAAAATGTTAAGGGTCTATGCTCAAAAAGTGCTTTCATTTAGTGCTGGTGAAAGAGGTGTAATAGCTAATGGACGAGTTTTAGGACCTTTTGAAAGTGGCGAAGACTTCACTGTTGAAGACTTTTCTTTATTGGAACAATTTACAACTGCATCTTATTTACAGAAAATTAAAGAGACACTCGACAAAAATAATGATGATGATGATGAAGGTAATTCGATGTTTGTAATTTTATTTCTGACATTTTGTGTTTATTGAATATAATTTTCCAAAGTTTGTTTATTGTCATTATTTATGTTAACTTATTTTTAGAAATATCCAGCAATTCTTTATTGCATATAATATCATTATTAGTATCAAGACCTCAATCAAGGACTCGTTTCAATATAACATTTCACAGTGACCAATATTCTGTGTTGAAATTCAATTCAGCTAATAGTAAAATGTCCGCTTTTGATATTGTTGCAATCGTCGATCCTGTGTCAAGAGGTGCACAAAAAATTGGTCCGATACTTCAAGTTTTACAGGAAGTACTCAATTGTAATATTCGTATATTCATGAATAGTATTGAGAAAAATAGTGATATGCCTGTTAAAAGGTAAAATATAAGTTAAACAATTTGCGATTTTTATATTATTGTTTTTAGTTTTTATCGTTTTGTTTTGGAACCTGAAATACAGTTTGGAGATGATGGAAGGCAGCTATCAGGACCAATAGCTAAATTTACTAACATGCCTACATCACCATTATTGACGCAAAATATGCACGTGCCTGAGAACTGGTTAGTTGAAGTTGTACGGTCTGTTTATGATCTCGATAATATTAGACTGGAAAATGTAGACAGCAACGTGCATAGGTTTGCAACACTTACAGTGTTATTTTTTTTTATATTGTAAAATATTTTATAGCGAATATGAATTGGAGTATTTGTTAGTAGAAGGACATTGTTTTGAAGCTTCTAGTGGAAGTCCTCCACGAGGATTGCAAATCACTTTAGGAACTGAACATAGACCTGTAATAGTTGATACAATTGTAATGGCTAATTTGGGTTACTTCCAACTGAAAGCCAATCCAGGTGCCTGGATTTTACGGTTGAGACAAGGAAGAAGTGCTGATATTTACGATATTGTTAGGTAAATTTTAATTATTTTGCCGAAAACGTAATAATACTTTTTTCAGTCATGAAGGATCCGATACTCCTGAAAATTCAACAGATATTAAAATATTAATAAGCTCATTACGATCTCACATAGTCAAACTCAGAGTGTCTAAGAAACAAGATAAGCTTCATATGGATTTACTATCAGAAGATGAGCCAAATTCTGGCATATGGAATTCAATTACTAGGTATGTAAAATTACTTCCTAATTAACTTCCAGTAGCTTATAAATATTTTGCATGCATTCAGAATCCTGAGGTAATTATATTTATGTTGCTGCAATCATGCTGGTTTATATTTCATGCTTTGAACACTTTCTTACATTGTTTGACATTGTTTGCTAACTTCCATATCAATTTAAGTTCATTTGGTGGAGCAGAAGAGGAAGTGGAAGAAAAGTTGAATATATTCTCTTTGGCCTCAGGACATTTATACGAACGATTTTTAAGAATTATGATGCTGTCCGTGCTGAAACACACTAAAACACCAGTTAAATTTTGGTTTTTAAAGAATTATTTGTCACCACAAATAAAAGTAATAAATACTTCTTGTTAATTTAATTAGCTAATGTGATGATTTATAGGATTTCTTGCCATATATGGCCAATGAATATGGATTTGAGTATGAATTGGTACAGTATAAATGGCCGAGATGGTTGCATCAGCAAACTGAGAAACAAAGAATAATCTGGGGTTATAAAATTTTATTCCTTGATGTATTGTTTCCTTTAGATGTAAAGAAAATTATTTTTGTTGATGCAGATCAGGTAAGTTGCAGTGTTAAGATGTTGGTTAATATGTTTAAGTTGTGACATTTAGGTTGTTCGTGCTGATATGAAAGAACTTCAACAGCTAGATTTAGGTGGTGCGCCATATGGTTATACACCGTTTTGTGAATCGAGAAAAGAAATGGATGGATTTAGATTTTGGAAACAAGGTTATTGGAGAAATCATCTCCAAGGACGTACATATCATATTTCAGCTTTGTATGTTGTTGATTTGAAGAGGTTTAGAAGAATTGCAGCAGGTGATCGATTAAGAGGACAATATCAAGCACTTAGTCAAGATCCGAATAGTTTATCAAATTTAGATCAAGATTTACCAAACAATATGATCCATCAGGTTGGCATAAAATCATTGCCTCAAGATTGGCTGTGGTGTGAAACGTGGTGTGATGATGCATCCAAAAAGAGAGCAAAGACTATAGATTTAGTAAGTTACTTAACCATTTTTATTTATTATTATTATAATCTTTTTAAGTGTAATAATCCAATGACAAAAGAAGCTAAGTTAACAGCAGCTATGAGGATATTGCCAGAATGGAAAGGTTATGATGAAGAAATAAGGAAGTTGCAGCAGAAAATCGATTCGGGAGAATTAGATTCAGACCGAGAAGCCGACACATCAGGTACAGAAATATTAAAATACATTATACTGACAAATAATTTATTATTACGTATTTTTACAGAATCGACTGATATACATACAGAATTATGATAGATGTAGGTTGTGAAATTACATTTAAATTAATGTTTTACTTTGTACAAATTCATTTTAAGAAAATTAATGTAAAATGTAACTATTTACAAAAATTGTGATTCGTTACCATTTGTATTACAAAACTCAACACATATTTTGTAATGGAACTGTTTATTATTTCCTGGATCTTAAAATAAATAAATAAAAATATTTTGTGTACGTGTAATATAAGATAAGCAAGTGTAATGGAAAATTTTTGTGATGAAAAAAATTGAAAATCATATGTTCGGGCCTTCCATTAGAACTCAGTTCTACTAATTTCTTACTATGAAATAAATATGTTCATTATTCCGACTAGAAAAAGTCGTTTATGATAGTCGAGGAATCATCAACCGATGTGGCATCTTGCATCGATCTCATAGGTATCTCATTCTAAGTAAATTTCAAAGTTAATCACATTCATGATTTCGTGTATATGTTCTGCACGTCTTGCATTTAACGTAACAGCAAGAATAGTACTTGCATTGGCATCTTTCAATTTTTTCTTCGACAACAGTTCGGTATCCTCTTCCACAGCACAACTGACGGCAACTGTCTGTTCCATTTGAAGTCACGTTACATTTTCTAAAAAATAATAAATAAATAAACAGCATAATACAAAGTAGAAACATGTTTTATTCACAACTTGCAGAAGGGTATTATTATAATAACTTGATAAGGCTGAGGAAAAGTTGATAAAATGTAATATGGCAGTACAGGGCAATAAAAACCAAATTGTCATGCAAGTTAGAAGACGTAATTGCGTCCTGTAGAGTAGTTTATGGCTGATTTAACTCATCATAAATTTTATGGGGAAATATGAATAGATATTTTTTAGTCCTCACAGAATTCTAGAACCCGGCGTCGCAAAAGTTCACGCTTGCCCTGATAAAACCACATTTTATGTTTTGTGATTGTTAACAATGAAATTAGATTTTAAACTTCTTGAATTGTGGGATATTTTCGTATTCATGAAATAGGAAGTGTCAATTATCATTTCAACTTTTTACGATTTATGACAGTGGTGTAGCGAGGGGTGGGCAAGGGGGGGGCACCATGCCCCGGGCGCTACTAACAAAGGGGCGCCAAATAGTCCGTCTTGTTTTCTCAATTACATTTTTTGTCTCAAATTTAAAGCCTAGCCTGAGCCTATGATTTTATTTTACATATAATATTATATGGTATTGTGCCCCGGGCGCGAGTTAAGCTCGCTACGCCACTGATTTATGTGGATATCATGTTAAAAGCATTATAGTTAGCACATGAGCTTATTTTATTGAATTTGAACCATTAAACTTAGTTTCAGTTCTTTTCATTTTTATTTTTTGATGGGGGGACAGCGAAATTTTCAAGAAATGGTGGAGGTGTATGAGCGTAACGGGGGACGGACTAGCAATGTTGAGAAAGATGAACGAGAGGCTAAAATATTAGTTAATGTCAATTATATGTCTTTTTATATAAAAACTTCCCCATTTCATCTCTTTGTGCCTCCTTTACCACAGAGACATTGGTTAAAGAAAGGTCTTCCACTTCGTAAACAGCGACCAGCCCATAATTAAAAAAAAATTAATTGTAATAAAACACCTACCTTCCAACTGTGCCTATGCTTCCTAGTCTTTCATCTCTCGTACAGTAATCAGGTGATTTTGTAAGATATACCAGTTCAGCAATGGTAGGTGTTCGTTTTCCAGGTACGCTAACTAAATTCTTGTAATCTGCGGACGCTTGAGTTTTCGTAACTTCTTTGGCAATCGTGAAACGCCGAAGAAGTTTTTCTCCAATTTCTTGAATGGGCGGCATGGATCGCCAACATGTTTTTATGCTACATGAACCGGACACGCCGTGACATTTACACTGTATGACCAGCGTTTCCATAATTATCTGTGAATCGAAAATTAATTCTAGAAACTAAAATCATAAATAAATTAAATGAAGACTTCAAATTCCTAAACAGTAAATGAAAAATAAACTACAACGAGTTTGTACAAAAATGGAAGAAATAACAGAAATAAAAGTTTATAAAGAAAATGTGAGGAGATTTTTTCAATTTTCTGAAAATGATCCGTAAATGTTCAGTAAATGTTTAATTATACATAGAAACAAAAGCAAACCCGTGCAGATATCCAACAATGGCATAAATGCAAATATATTTTTCTTCCTTTATGCAGTTATCGTATTAAATATGATTTATAATTTTTATTGGATAATTTTCATTCTCATTTAAAATTTTTAATTTAAAACATATGTAGTAGAATGTAGGCTTTCACGACCGTTATCCATAGTAGAAAGCTGTCGGATGTTGTTTAAACTTAAAAGTTTAAACAGCAAACCACGGCAAAGCTCGAAAGCTATCTACTTTTTTCTATTTCTATTCTTTTTTAATTTAAAAATTCTTACCTTTCGTCCAACACGATTGTTGTGTAAGTTAACACTGGCTATGTAACTTTTCAATTTCATCAATTTTTTATCGAACGACAAATCAAATTTCGAATCGGTTTCAAATTTGTCGCTTGTAGTTTTCGAATTAAATTTTTCCACCGTGTCGACGAATCTCTTCGCAAAATTGATACCCCATCGAATGTTATCACCGCACCCACCCCATTTGAAATTACCGTCGGGTGGATCCTTTGGCGGACTGGCACAAGTACAATGATGCAGTGCGCCGTTTGAGCAAGCACGTGCCATAATGTACGTCAGACTCGCTGCGCTTATAGCATATACATAGGCCTGTTCTCTGGTTGCTGAAATTGAATGAATGGCTGAGTGAAGTTCTGAAAGAAAGTACTTTTATATTCTATACACACGGAAGATAACCAATCAAGGAAGCAAAAGTTTGCGAAATAGGCTCTGCGTTAAATCCTCCACTCTCCTGTGATCAATTTAACGAACCGTGTGTAGCGGACTTTCAGAATAACAAAGATGGGGGCATGCACGTGAGAAGAATGTTTTCCAATAATTTGGACAAATAAATTGCATTGCGTTTAAAGGTTTTGAAAAATATTTCGATGCTTTTCTTGAGATTTCAAACAATTATCTATACGTTTAATATGAAATTCATTAACGAATTAATTAAAAATAAAAAAATAAATGTATCAAATATAAAGGAAAAACACCACTTTCCAACTTATCTTTCTATGGCAAATGCAAAAGCATAATAAATTCTTTTGCAGAAATATTTTGTTTCTGAAACTAGATTATAATAATATTGATATTATCAATTAATTAATAAAAAATAAATTTTACTGATTTCAAATGTTGCATAGCGAAACAGCCTCTGAAGGTTAAAAAACGTATTCTCTGTTTCAAATGACAAAGAATGTTTCGAAGACCTCATCTATACAGGATGTTCAAATTGAAGTCGTTACTATTGACAACTTTGTTACTACTAAAGATACGATGTTGGTTAAATTACCAAAGTAGTAGCGTTTTTTCTGGTACATAAATATACGGGGTGTCCCCGAAAGGTCTGTACAAAATAATAACACATATTCCTGAGGCCAAAATAGGACGATTTAACCCAACTTACCTCTATTCAAAGTTGATTCGTTTAGCCGCTAGAGGGATACAAAATTTCTGAAAAGAAATCGTTTTTTCGAGAAAACTTTATAACGCTTTTCGCGATTGGGACCAAATTTGGTATGTGGATTTATACTGAAAGAAAGCATTATTTAACATGTTATTTTCTCTTCTGCGTGTTTTGTAAGTGGTCAAAAAATGGTCATCCATATCTTAAGAAGCTCATAATTTTTTTGTTGCTGGATGAATACTTTTGAAACTTTTTTTGCTGATAGACACATATGTTACCTACATTTCTTGTCTCTTGCTCAATACGTCATTTCTCATAGTTTAGGCAGAAAAAATTAATAACCCTCAACACGAACTAGAAATTTTAATCAAATCAACGAAAAAAATTCACAACAAATGTTCGAATATACCGCCTTCTGCATGAATGCAAAGATTAACACGTCGTAAAAATTTGAACTGGACCCTTCTCATCATTTCGACATCGTTT